>SMGT01004184.1:0-18245 GCA_004794575.1 Lanistes nyassanus | reverse complement strand
CCCCCCCCCCCCCGGCAGTTCGCGCCTCCTGGCTACCACAAGGTGCTTGGTGGCTGACATTATGCCTTAACAGTTTCCTTTTGATGCATAATCTCTCCTTGCCATGCCTGGCCAGCATTACACCTGGTTGATGGGTATTGCCCCACTCCCAGCTGTGCCCCAGGGTCAGTAAGACCTCGCACCTTGCTCTAGAGCCAGCACACTGACTAGAAGTGTGAAGGGGACCCCTTGATAACTATGCTAACCTGACCTGGTGATTACATGAGCAAGCTAGATGGCAACTTAAACAAGGAGATTACAGACTAAAAGCAGGAGGGCTGTTTATGGTCACACCTAGAATCTATGGTGCAATAATTTTGACCCACCAGACCCCAACTCATGACACAATTTACAATACACGCTTTAGTCAGCCAAGTGACAACAGTGCTGCACAAGGAAAATGTCCCGATGTTGGTTTTTACACATCACACAAACATATACAGTTGCACCTGCTTGCACTTGCATATGAAGAAAAAAACATTTACATCCATAAAATACAACAACAACAAAACATAGGGAATAAATTAGTGTAGGAAAAAGAAACATACATGCATACACTCCCTCCACACACAGCTCACTCTCACAGATGCACACCTGCTCCATCACACACCCATACACACACAAGCACATGTACTTGCAAGCACAGGGGAGCAGATTCCCATGTGCAAACACGTGTGAGGGAAAGACAGGGGGATAGGGGAATGACATGCGCACTCCGCCACTCACACTACCTCGCTTTCTGACTGTTATTCAACAAACTCAAATCCACGCAGTAAAGAAGCTCCTCAATACAATGTTATTAAATAGTCTTCAATACCGGAAACCACAATACATGACAGATGAGAACAGAATAGACTCTTCCACTAAACTATATTCGAATATTCACTAGCAGATAGATCAGGAGAAAAAGTGTCAATGAGATCTACTTACAGTCTCACTCAATCATTCACTCAGATGGACATTTAAGCTGTATAAGATTTAACTCACTCACCACTGAGATCCGTTGACACAGGCACATAAATCCACGGTATGATTCAAGTCCTTTCACTATAGTTCATAACAAACCACTGGGACAAAATGCCTTGGCGAGTCTCTGGTAAAATTCTTCTAGATAACGTTCATTTCCCAAGGTGCGGGAGGTGTAGATCTATGCGGATTCTGGTTTCGTTGAACAAGTTCCTGGACAACGTCTGACGGGTGAGGTTATCTTTAGATATCACAGTTTTACAGGCTGATGGAACTTCTACTAGCCTGGAGTCACAGAGCGTAGGTTTCTCTCCTAGGGCAAGACAGCAACGATTCGACGATTTACCGGGTCTCCTAACACCGGTTCCGACAAAGGCAAGCTTTCAAGACGACAGTCTTAATATCAAAGTACCCTCCTTGGTACATACTTTCTGCCACCATTGGCAGGAGAACTAATGCCCTCTGGCATACACACAGACTCTCCTCAGTCTGTTAACACTTTCAGACTCTCTTAGTCTGCTAAACGACTTTCAGACTCTCCTTAGTCTGCGAAACAACTTTCAGACTCTCCTTAGTCTGCTAAACAACCTTCAGACTCTCCTTAGTCTGCTAAACAACTTTCCCCCTTCCCTAGGGGACTTCTAACTGCCCTGACTAGGCAAGCAGGGCACTAGGAAGACTACACTGCCTGATACTTCAGGCTGAAAACTATGCCTCTCAGGAGATCACACCCTATGTCTTTTCACTTCGCTGGTTCTCTTGTGACTGCCGGTAAGAGACGCTTTCTCTCCACGCGTCTTGGCGATCACATGGACACGTGCCTATCTGTGATTGGGTGTAACAAGTGGTGTGCGTGTTTGGTCTTCTCCAGAAGTTTATAGAAATAGAGGGTTCTAGAAGAAAACTGCCTAGCTTGCATGTCCTTGAGTGAAATTGGCACGAAAGTACGAAGCAGGCTTGCGTCACTAAAGACCTTGATACTAAAATAGGATTCTAGACCTTGAACTAATTCGGTATAAAATCTACACGTTGATCTTAGAAAGAGTGCAGGAATTAAGTGCATTGGGGTCAAGTTGTCCTAGATATTCATGTATAGAAAGTATAGAACGTACTGATTAAAAGAAAGCCCTTTAATAAAAGATCGTGTGTGGCATGTAAAATGCATGGGAATTTACTACAACTTCTGAATGAATGAACTAATCTTTGTTTAACAATGCTGTTCTACTAAATTTGCTACATTATGGCAACACTGGGAGACAGTGAATGGAGATGTCGCCATTTTGTAGTTAAAAGTTTCCATCTTCTTGTCATGAGAACCCTAGAGGGGGGGTCGTTTCCGTGACAACACGCAGCCCACAGTCTGCTAAAAGTAACTAAGTACACAGTTCTAGCATTTATCCAGGTGGAAGGAGGGCAGGGCCTATGAAGTCAAGAATGACTTGAGTTGTTCAGAGCAGCAACAGCCTGAGAAAAGAAGCTGGATCTGAAGCACTTGATGGAAAAGTGCAGCTGGCGATAGTATCTCCCAGAAGGAAGTTGTTGGAACAGACTGTTGGCAGGATGAGACGTGTCTTTCACAATCTTCCTAGCTTTGCTGGTGGTACGCGTAGCATAGATGGAGCCCACTGAGGGCAGATTGTAGCCGACTACCTTACAGGCAGTGTATACAACATGATCCAGGCTCTCCTTTTGCTTTGATGTGGTTTCCTCATACCAGATGCAGATTGAGAATGTGAGGACACTCTTGATAATGGCTTGGTGGAACTGAACAAGGATGTTGCTGCCAAGACTAAACTTCTTTAGCCACTGCCGGAAGTAGAGGCACTGCTGTGCCTTTGTAATGATGACTTGAATGTTATCATCCCACTGGAGACAGTGGTGCCCAGGAACCTGAAGCAGTCCAAGGACTAGATAGTCTCACCATTGATGATGAGGTGATCCACAGGGCCCTTCTTCTTGTGAAAATCCACCACCATTTCCATTGTCTTGGAGGCATTCAGCTGTAGGTTGTTAACACAAGACAGTCAATCTCCAGATGCTACGCAGACTTGTTACTCTGAGAGATAAGACCTTGAACCATGAACCATGGTGTCATCGGCAGACTTCACCTGCTAAACGGAGTCACGAGAGGAGACAGTCGTTGGTGAAGAGGCAGAAGAGGAGAGGGAAGAGGACACAGCCTTGCAGAGCACCAGTATTGAGTATGAGGGTTTGGGACTGGGAATTATGGCTTATTGCCATGCTTCTGGGTACCTCACCTCTTGCCTGAGGGCCATTCCGGTGGATGAACTTTTCCAACGGAAGGCCCCCTCCCATGGCAGTCCCCCTCCGGTTTTGAGCCACGACCGCTTACCGTGCTCTTCTCTTACTGAGCAGCTTGCCTCACAGCCTTGCTGTTTGCACAACCATCTTTCCTGATGTCATTTTGGTGGACTTCCATGCTCCGGTTGCCGGCTCTGTCCTGGGCCTCCCACAGATGCCTGTGGTCTGCCCCTGGAGTGGCACTTGGTCACACATTCGGGGGGTCGTTTTTGTGCATTCTTTGATACCTTGGTGACCCTCTTGGCAGGTGCTGGCCTCTACATCTTGCTCTGCACTTGCCCCCATCTCTTGCCACCTGTGGAATCATCTTCATGCTTCCTTCTGGTGGCGAGGTCTTCACCCTCCCCTCTTCCGGTTCCTCCTCTGGGGTGGCATCGGCCAAGTGGGCGACAGGACATCTGCATGGGCTGCCACCACACTGAGGACAGCCCTCTCGTTCTTCGGTGGTGCTGTTTTCCTTTAGATTCAGCATCCAACCCTCCCTCCTTCCACCCTGGCTACTGGTAGTGGGCTTAGAAAATACATATTTCTTGTTCTAAATTTGTGTTTCTTTAGCAATACTTACCAAAACCCATCAGAAACAAATTAAGAGCAAGAAATTTGTATTTCACTGATCACAAAGTGTGGTACATCGGTAGAAGATAAGTGTTGGGGAAAGTCACCACCACTGGCAAAGTGCTCTGCTGATTAAAGCATCCATAGAAGTCGTTGAGCTTATTGGACAAGGAAGGGTGATTATCTACTGGTGGGCTCTTTCTTGCGAAGTTGGTTACAGACTGAAGGCCCTGGCAAACGGCACAGGAGTTGCCAGGCTGGAACTGAGCCTGAAACTTGTCTGTATACATTAGTTTAGCATGGCGAATTACTTTCTCCAGCTCGTGCTTGGTTGACTTGGAAGGGTTCCTGTTCATCTCTCTTGTGGGCATTGTCCTTGGTCTTGAACTTCTCCTTGAGGGTGTTGTTGAACCAAAGTTTGTCATTGGCCCAAGTCTTCACCACCCTGGTCGGGATGCATAGTTGTTCACAAAAGGCAATGTGTGACATCACCACATCAGCCTACTTGTGGATGTCAGCACAGACACTTGTCAGAGCCTCCCAAGTCAGTGCAGTCGAGGCATCCCTGAAGCTGTTGAATAGACTCAGGGGTCCAGCATCTGATGGATCTGACCCAAGGCTTAGATGACTTTAGATCCTGGCAGTAAGAGGGTAGTAGATAGACCATGTCATGGTCAGAGCAGCCTAGAGGAGGGCATCAAATGGTGTGATAGGCACCCCTGATAGTAATGTTGCAGTGGTCGAGCATTGCGTTGCCCCTTGTCTTCACATTCATATGCTGTTTATATTTGGACAGTTCTGTCATGAGCTTGGTGTGTTTGAAATCACCCATCACCAGAACACAATAGAGAAGTGATTTTCTGCATCTGTCAAGTGCTTAGCAAGTAAACAGATGCCAAAGATAGCATGCACCTGTGGAGGAATGTACAAACCAAATAATACAAGGGAGGTAAATTCTCTTGGAAAGTAGAAGGGCTGGCATTGAAGTTATTGCTTCTAGGTCAGGCAAACAGTGTCATGATAGGACACGACAGTCAGCATACCATTGATTGTTCACTAGAAAACAAACCCCACCACTTTCACTCTTTCCAGCCAAATCAGGCAAGTGATCTACATGGTCAAAAGATAAATCAGAGACTGGGTAAACAGAATCTGGCATAACAAGTTTCCACCATGTCTCAGTGAAACACAATACTAAACAGTCTCTGAATTCACACTGAGTATTTAAAAGATATCAAAGTTCATCTTGTTTATTTTCTGTCACCACTGGGAGAATTTCCTTTGCTCTTGACGGGTAATCTCCTGTGCTCCCTCACATGCCCACCATCAAGAGAGATGACAAATATGTAGGTGAGAATATCACTATATTACTAAAACTGATTAATATGACTTCTCAATCACATGGCCGAGCCCCCACCATCTACAGTCTCCCATAAAGAACCCAAACATCATAATATAGTGAACACAAAGAAAGAAGAATGTATTATTGATAAAAAAAAACAGCGAGTATTTACAACCAAGACAATATCTGATACAAAACTCGTTAAACTCTAGGCATCCCGCAATTTCCTTCTGTTCTGGCTAGGTCTGCAATAACATGTAACACCACCCTACATCACCCACCTCGCAATTAAACACAATAATAAACCATGTACCTTAATCTCTTCTTTGCATATGAGAGAAAGATGACCATGTGATGCATGACACACACATGACACAACACTCATTCCTGAATGCTTCATACAGTCCACATGACAGTCTGTACATTGGAACGCACCCTCTTTGGATATGTTCACCAGTATATATCCTGAAGACCTCTTGAACACTTCCCATGTAACAGCAGACCTCGGTGCTGACATAGACACATGCCACAAAGCATATGGCGTTTTCTCAAGGCTGGCACATAGATCTTTCTGTGCGATCTCTCAGGTCATGCTTTGATCTCTGGACTTAGGTAACACGCACAGCCACCAAAGACCCCAAAACGTGACATTTTCAAATGATTGAATATTCACCAAAACCATTGCAGGCAGAGGGGGATGAGTGGCTCGATTTTGAAAGTGAACCAACATGGCAACATGTTTACCCTTCTTGTGCTTTATTGAAAGTCTGTGATGGACATGGTGCATGGCATTGTCAGAAGTGAGACCAAGTTCACTGGTTAGTGGTACAAATGTCGGGTGAATACAAGCAAATGGGGCAGTACTTAGAGTCAACAGAGTCACATACAAAAAGAAAAAAATTCTCATATATCAAACCAAAAAAAAAAAGCACCAACATCAAGTCACCCAAGCAATCAGCACAATCTTGTACCTGGAGAAAACCCCTGATGACCAGCCCTGTATAAGGCCTGTCCTCGGTCTTCTTCTGCCCCTCCACCAGCTAGCCAGTGACTCTACTGAGTTGGCTGTCAGCTTGCCTTTACCACTTCCACCACAACTGGACAGTCCTTTACCCAGGCATCTGTTAGGTCTTAGATGTGGTGGATTGAGAGTTTCATTCCTGTCCCCACCTCCCCTGTTCTCCAAACCCCTTTGGATTTCTCCCTCATAGATCCAACCTGCGTTTCTGCACTTTGGCAGAAAATACAGACTATGCTTCTAAAAAAATGTTCTAGCATATGTCCCAAACTCAGAGACTCTGGGCTTCTGTTCTCACCCAAACCTGGTGGGTGGCGGCCCATCCTTGACTTCTCTTGCCTTAACATGTTCCTGTCCCCTCTCCAATTCCAGGTGGAAACGAGGCCAGAAGTGTGGGCAAATGTTAAGCCTTCCAACTGGCCAGTTTCCTTTCACCTGCAGGAGGCCTTTTATCATATCCTGATCCACCCCTCTGCTTAGTATTACTTGCAAGTGGTGTTCAAAGGGGTCATCTACAACCACCCACCCATGGCCTTTGGCCTTAGCCTTGCCCACTGGGTCTTCATTTGTCTGATGGAAACAGTGGTGGTGTTAGGCATTAACATCTCTGATCTCTCATTGCTTGGATGGGTTTTTTTTGCTCCTCTTCTGGCTTCCCACTCACCCTCACAGGCCCGGCTTCACATGCCAGGGGTGGACATCTAGCCTGGAAGAAACCCAGTGCTGGACACTGCTTACACATAGGTGCAGGTGACACCCAAGGCAGGGGAGGTACATGCCATGGACACATAAAGCAAAATCATCAACATACAAAGAGGCATCAGCTGCAGGACGGATGAACAGACTTTAAATGGCATCTAGCTTTACAGAAAACAGAGTGGGTGGCAAAATCCTGCCTTGTGGGACATCTGTTTCTTGAGGACAGGAGTCTGACTAAATAAAACCCACCTGAACAATGAACTGACAATTCTCTAAACAAAATTATAACAAATTGGCAAACAGCTATGAAAACCATGCCTCCAGGTCATGTTGAAGGCCTTCTCCAGATTGAACCAGACCCACAAAACAAGAAAAGGGATGACGGACATGAAAGTTGCCACAGGAGGGTTTCCTGCAGGGCAAGAACAGCAGGATTGAGGGAAGATATAAGACATTGAAGATCCTCATAGCTCAGATTCTCCAACAGTTCCATTGGATGATGGAAGCCATGTTACCAATGGGGTTTAGAGCAGCACTAAGGGGAGAGGGAAGGACATGAAAGAGATTTCAAAAGAGAGGACAGGTCAGGAAGAGGCAGCATCCCGTATCTCTATATCCTCTAAAAGGTCGTACCAACTTTGCCCCTTGGGGGGGAGGGGGTGATCTGGGTGGGGCTGACCTTTAGAAGCCATACGAGGAGAGGGAGAGGAGGGCCAGGAAGTCCCAACCTCCATCCCATCATCAGCCAGGGCTGAGAATTAGTTGGAGGAGGTAGTGACAGGTGTGGAGGAGTGGGCAGCAGGGCCACTCAATCCCCAGGAGGAAGATGTCTTGGAAGAGTGTGAAGTTATGGAGATGTACTTTAGGGACTTTAAGTTGGAGAAGATGGCACTGAACACCTTCTGGATATAAAAAGGGGTCGGCTTCATCACAGGGTTGTTGGGATCTGTTTCCTTGACAAGAAACCGTGGCCAAGAAACCTCCACACAAGTATTGGAGGCAGCCCACTTCATCTCATCCTCACTATCTGAATCACGCTCTGGAATGTGCTGCTTACACATGGGAATTTTGGAAGCCATGTTGTTAAGGAACTAAATTCATCTCTCCTGCTCCTCACCCACCACAGACTCAAACAAGGTGATCTGGCCAAGCAGTACCACATGGGGTATTTCCAGCAGGGCCACACCAGGGCTGCAGGAGAGATATACTCTGCCTTAGGCAAAACTAAACCAGACTGACCCGGGCCACAGCCTTCTAGCAAAGCTAGGGCAATGCACAACCAGCCGATTGATTGGTGTGGGCCACACCAACCTCCTGTCTAGGAGAAGTCTGGGCCAAAGAAGCATGTTGGTATGATGAGCAGCACCCATCAGGGACCTCAACTCCCAGGATCCCATTCTCCCGTGATACAGGTCGCCCTGCATGGCAAATGCAAGGGGTCTAAAGGAGACCACAGAGAAAGAACTGTGGAGAGACATCAGATGGAAAGATGGAGTAAGAAGAAAGAGGACAGGCCAGGGCAGGCAGAAAGACAGCACAGGAAAACTCCAGGATACCGGGAAGAAAGGCAAAAAAACAGAGAGGCAGAAATAAGGAAAGAAGAAGAGAAATGGAGGGGCAGCTCAGCCCCCCAGTCAGAGAGAGCAGACCTGTTTACCCTTATGGTTGCTATTTGAATCTGCTGAGTTACTGGGGTTTTTTTTTCTTTACTGAAGTCGTAAAACTTTAACTTTCCATTGCCAACTGAAAACCCTTAACTTAAAGCAAGATACATTTTGAGTTGCCATTGACATGTCAAGGAATTGGTTCAAACAATCCTGAATTTGAGAACGCTCTTGCAGATACAACCAGTGATGGTCACAGTGTGCGTCTACAGAGTGAAGAATTTTTCACCTTCAAGTTGGACTCCAATTATGGCTTCTACAGAATGACAAATACTTTAATAGATGACATACCCCATCTTCCACAGTATGGGGAGCTGGAGCTATTCATTGCGTTTCAGGGAAGCACTCCTCCGGTTCCATTGGCTGACTCTGAGGTGGAGATGCAACCCTCACATACGAGCACAACGTTGCTAATCATCTTGTGCATGCCTTTACTCACAGCTCTTCTTTCTTTCATTACTCTTTCTTTTCAGTGCATATGCGAGTCCCCTCCTTGCAACTTTTCTTCGTCTAACACTGAATCGTACAATCTCCTCTTTTCTCTGTCTAAATTCAAAGTCTTTGTCAGTGCTCTTTATCTGCTCCTGGTCCTGTTTCTGTCCACTATAAATATCTGACATCTTCCTGATAAATCTCTGTCTTCCTCTGCCTCTTTAACTATGTCTGGACCTCTGGGGAGTTTTTCTCCATGTGGAAGGAAGCCCTAGTGGTCCTCATTCACAAACTTGGTAAGGATCCCTCTGATCCCAATAACTATCATCCCATCTCTCTAACTAGCTGTCTCTGCAAAACTGTGGAGCCTGTGGCAAATACTCACCTCATCTGGACTGTCAAGTCCAAGCATTTGCTCTCCTCTCTGTAGTGTGGTTTTTGACATTGTCAATACCTGGTTTGTTTTGAAACATTTATCCAGGATACTTTCTCTGAAAGGAACATGTATTGGGGGTCTTCTTTGATCTGGACAAGGCCTTTAACATGATCTGGAAGCATGGCATTCTGGTGGACCTTCAAAACCTTGGCTTTCAAAGCTATACCAATTTTCAGAACTTTTTACCACATTGGCAATTTACTGTTCATGTAGGTAATACTTTGTCAGACTATTGTCCTCAAGAAATGTGTGTCCCTTAGGAAAGTATTTTCTCCCCCGCTCATTTCTGTATTCAAATCGATGCCATTTTGAAATTGGTTCCTCTGCAGCTGATGTCTCTTTATACATTGATGGGTTTGCTTTATGTGTCCATGGCAGGTTGTCATATTTTGGAGTTTTGGTGGGTCAAAGGATTTACCTCATAGACTCAAGGTGTGACCCATTGACTGCCATCTTGTTTATGCCAGGTCTTTATGTCCCTTGTTCAAGCCGCCACCTGGCTCTGTTAGGTAATCGCCAGGCCATGTGGGTGCAGTAGGTGCCTCAGGGTCCCTGTTCACACTTCTAGCCAAGGGTTTTGAGCATTCCCAGTGAGGCGTGTAGCTTTAGGAGGAAACAAGGTGTTACTGGGACCTGATGGGTCTCAGGCACAGCTGGGATTTGGATAACAGCCATCACATAGGTGTTGTGCTGCCTAGATCCAGGGTTAGGCAGGGAGGAATGATGTCACAAAAATGGCTGTTAACAATTGTGGTGTCAACCATCAGAGCTTTAATCAGTTCAAAGGGATGAACTGCCCAGGGGCAGGGGTAGGTCAGGTCCACTCTTGGTGTCTGTATAGGCAGGGGTAGGAGGAGCATGGAGGTGTGACTACTGCTCTGTCCTGGTTGGTTGATGGACGTATCTTGATGACCACATGTGTTTGAATGCAGAATTGTATGTTTGAGAGAGAATAAAAGGCCTGGTTAGAATGCCAAGTTATTTTCTGTATGCAGTACTCTGTGATCATCTGCTAAGCCTTCGGCTTAATCTTCAGCCAGAACTTCCGCCTAATCAACAGCTGAGAGTATTGCAGAAGCCTGTTGGTGTTGATCCTTGTTGCTTTTGCAAGCAGAGCCAAGCCAAATGTTGCCTTCAACTGGGCTTTTGTGAAGTCCTGTATTTGCCCTGCATGTCTAGAGCAAAACCAGTGCTGTGTGGCAAGAGATTCTTTGGGGCGTTGGATTTCTCAAGACTGGTGTGCAACCCTTGGCACATGTTCCTCTGCTGCAGAGGCACCATCTACACTGACCGGGTGAAGAAGGAACTGCAGAATGTAAAGGAGGAAGTCAATGGACTGAAGGGAGACAGTGGTATTGAGGCAGAAGCAGAGATCCAGCCTTGAGTGTTTATATGAAACAGAACCCCAATGGTACAATTTTAGAGGTCAAGGTTTGACCAAAAAGTGACACAGTGTGGCATCTATGTGACATCAGCAAAACTGCTTTTGATCTTCAGTAAGCATTGTGTCCAGTGGCAAAGAAAGGAGAGACAGCAAGAGTCTGTTGTTACCTCAGAGCAGCCTTTTGATATTTCAGTGGTTAGGATGGCAGAAAGAGGTGCCCCATGGTACAGACTTTCACATTATGCGGACTGCAAACAACCAGGTTACAAATGTGTGTTCTGCATATGGTCGTAGTGTCTGTGCAGTTGCATCAGGTGCGTGTGTTTTGATCTTGTGTTTAGAAGGGCAGGTGATGGAAGGAACTGTATGTTTTTAGCTGAACTAGGAAGCTGGGAGTCATCCCTCTTATAAGCCTAGGTATTTTTGTCTGTAAATACTTGCTATCTGTAAGTCATCTCTTTCTCGCTCACTGTATTACAGAGTCTGTGATTCTTTCCTTTGTGGGGAGATTTGTAGGTGGATGGGGCCTCAGGTCATAGTGTGCAGTGAAATTATTATAAATTACAAAGTGATACAGTGATAAGTTTTCCACCTATGCACATTTCACCTCTTAATTCTTTGCACTCATATGGAATAGATCTATGCATGGTGTTGAACCACACAGATATTGGCATGTTTAAACTAAGTCACTTGCAGTAATATACTTTATTTAGAAAGGTCAATTTTCAGACGATACAATTCTTGAAGAATTGTTATTGGGAAAGTTTAAATATTACTGTTTGGTGTTGAATGTGGTTACTATATGCATGAAATAAAAAAGTCTAATCAATTCCATGTCACTGCTTGTCCACTTTTAACATCTCTAAACTGTATATTATTATCACTTTCTGACTTTGAATACAAATCCAAGATTTATTAAATTCTCTTCACTTATACTTTTAGTATCTTCTTCTACCAAACTTGATTTTAAATGTTCTCTTCCATCCGACATTCCCTGCCCTTTTTCGGTCAGTTCCTCCTTCTGCGATACTCAACTTTTTACGTGCCATCGGTTTTTATTCCCGCATTTAAGCTTACTTCTGTGCCATTTTTTCCTCCTTTTGGTTTTACTGAATGACCCGTTCTCCGTCCTCTCTCCCTTACCCTCCGTTTCCTTACCGCTGTTTTACCTCTTGTGTATCGCCGTGATATAGCCCTAGTCGCTGATACAGCATTAAGCCCCAATACATACATCTTCCATCCGACAGCCATTTATTGTGAGTTACATAACTGTCCTGGTAAGCAGGTACTCAGCAAAAACTATTGGCAAACCAAATCGAAATTGTACAAACTTATTTAAACAGCACAGGGGATATAACTGATGATAGAGCTTTCCAATGATAGCAGGATGAGTTCCCTTTCACTGTAAAGTGCATCTGCAGGTTTTTTGGTTCCATTGCTGGTAAGCCTAGCACACATTTCCAGTTTCACACTGGCCCATGAGCACAGCTCCTCTGGCACAGCTGGTTCTGGTCAGGCTAGCAATAGCCGCTCTTGTTGTCCCCAGTTTTTGCCAAGGTGGCATGCACTTCCAGTGGTGGGGCCATCGCTCTTTTGTCTCCTTGCACCTCCTCGGTGGCCGGGGTGAGTGAGACATATTCTGCGCCCTGTCTCCTTGTTTGAGAAAGAGCTGATGGTTGAGGGGTGGTCCTATCCATTTCACTTCCTAGTGGAACTAGCAGGATTACTGGATTTATGGCGGCTGTCTGGGACTTTCAGGCAGAAGTGTCCAGACCGTACTTCCGGTCAGCCTTCCCACTTTCAGCAGCTTGCTCACTGCCTCTTGGCCTGTGTGTGTAGCCGTCAGCCCGTGGGGTTTCTCATGCACCCTGTGTGAGGTATGCCTTCCCTTACCCACTGATCCTGCCTGTCCGTCACTGGTTCCTCTACCTCGACCCCTTGCATGCTTGGTGGTGTGCCTCCGGATCCTGCCTATACCTGGCTTACCCTTTCACTGGTTCATGGTTTGACCTTATGGTCTTGCCAATGGCCTTGGCCTTGTTTCCTGCAGAGGCACTGGTACCCTGTTCTGTGGCTTGGCCTGGCCAAACCTGCCTGTTCGCCATGGCTGCCTGACCCCAGTGGGCAGTGTCCTCAGTCCTGGTCTCTGCCATCCATGGAGAGGTTCATGTACTGGGCAGTTGGCATGGGTTTTTCCCTGTGCCACAGGTCTCGAAGCTTCTGGCCTCCATTCCCGCTTGTGGCTGACGCTTGGCCAGCCTCCTTCTGGGCAGCTGCTTCTTCTTCCGTCAAGGTTGAGGTTGCCATGCAGGTCACCCTTGTTTTGATACTCACTTCCAATGTGTTCCCACACCTGGATACCCACTGGTGGGCATGGCTGGTTCCTCCTTCCTGCTGATCATGGCCTTCAGGCTGTCCTTTATGGAGGCATTCACTTCTGCTCCTGATGAACATCAGTAGGCTTCCTTCTTCATATCATTTGATGTGCTTCGAGGACACATGGTGGGCTGCAGCTGGGTTCTACCATACTGTTAACGCCTTGCATCCTGGGCACTCCCCACTCTGTGGGGGCTTGCCGTTGGACACCCCCCTCAACCTCTGGAGCACTTTACCTGGGTGCTGCATGTACTTGGTGTTGGGTTTCGCATGCTGGAAGCTGCCTGCTTAACTGCTCCTCTGGCACATTTTCTTCTTGTTACCCTTGTCCTGCAGATAACATGAGGTCCATTGCTACAGCTATGGCAGTACCTGCCCCTTGACAGTTTTCCATGGTGGAAGCCTTGGGTGCCTCTTTTCCCAGTGTACTCTCTCATTTCATGCAAAAAGTGGACACTGCCCTGTGCTCAACGCAATCACAGCTGGCTCTGTTGCAGGTGCATTGTCTGGGGTTCTCTGTCCACCTCTGGCAGTTGGACCACCAGCCATCAGCTTGCAATGGTAATGGGCACAATGGTCTAATTGGTGTCATGACCTATCCAATGGGCGTTAGCAGCATGCTGGTGCCATCCCCCTGATGCCCTGTTTCCAGTTCCAGGTGCTTTAGCTCCCCTTCAGCCATTGACCGATGTGGCCTGGCATTCCCATCATGCCCCCACCTTTCCCCGCAATACAGATGTCTTCACTGACTCCTCCCTTGTGGTATAGGGAGCACATTTTCACCTCCATGTAGGCCATGACATGTGGTTGGTGGGCATGGCCCACCTCCCCAACTGCCTAGGGTTGCAGGTGGTCTGCTTAGCCCTTAAAGTTTCTTCTGATTTTCCCTTGAGACCATGTGTGGGTCCACTCAATTTGATGTGGCCTCCCTGCATCACCACAGAGGCACTCACTAGGTTGCCTTGTTGACTCAGGCAGAGGGTCTTTGGTTGTGAGCTCACTTCCACAGCCTCTTCCTCTCTGCAATCTGCATCAGTGACTCTGCCACTGTCCTTGTGGACATGCTCTGCTGACCATATTGTGTGCTGCAGATAGAGTGGACTCTTGTCCCCACTGCTCTGGTACCTGTGTGGTGGGCCTGGTTCCGGCCACTGATGGACCTATTTGCCACCAAGTTCAGCAAATATCTTCTGATCTGCTCTCTGTTTCCAGACCTGGAAACCTGGGCAGTGGACAAATTCTCACTGTCGTGGGCAGCGTTGGAGGCTTTTGCTTTCCACTCTGCCTCTCCTTCCCCAGGTGCTGTGGACAGTGGCAATCTGTCGTCCCCATCTGCTTCTTATGCCTCTGGCTGGTGCAGGCATGTTTTCCGGACAATCTGCTGTTCAGCCAGGGCAACCTGTTCTGCTCTGGGTACCTTTGGGTTCCTCCCTGCCCTGGGGGTGGGCCCCTCAAGGCCTTGAGCTGTGGATCTTGCCCTTCATTTGGTGTTTTTGACAGACGAGGTTGACTTCTCTGCCTAGGCTGTTGAGGTACGATGCTCCACCGTTGTCTCTACCCTCTATCAGCTGGGCGTCTCCTTACGCGGTAATGCCACACTGCCACACTGACTACTCTACTAGAGCCACCTTACAAATTGCATGGCCAGGCATTCTTGATGTCTTTGCCCTTAAGACCATCTTTTTAACCATGCTGGCTTCTGGTTGTAGCGCCTGTGAGGCTCATGCCCTATCCAGGCTTGCTGCAGATACCTGGATGGAATGGGATGGTTCCATGTCCTTGTCTTCTCTACCAGAATTCCTGGCAAAAACAACCAGTACCTGGGGCCCCATCTCCCTTGGTCTCTGTCAAGCCTCTGTCCTTGGTCCTGGCATGCTCTGACCCTGCTTTGCTTGAGTTTAGGCGTGCACATCTGCATTGTGTGGTTCTGCCTGGAGACAACTGTTTTCTCTCCCTAAGGCCTGGCCAGCTTTAGGCATCTAGAAAGCCATTTTTTCTCATTGGGTATATTCTTGTATCCAGCAAGTCTACACCTCAGCGGAAACAAGAGGGAGTGCAGTCTGTGCACACAAAGTGAGAGCTTGGGTCACTTCACTTGCTGCTTCCCACTCTACTGCCCTGGGAGGCTTTTGATCTATGGCCTTTTGTTGCTCAGATGACCCATTATCAACTTTTAGCTCTAGGACCTCTCTGTCTGTGGGGATGATGGTTGCAATGGGGTGGGTGCTGCTGTCGTCACACAGCTCCTCCTTCTCAAAACCCTGGTACGTCTTGTTTTTCTCACCCACCTCCACTTTGTCCTACTCAGCACTCTGGATCATGGTATAGTTTTGTGACAAAAATACAAATTTCTTAACTAAATTTGTGTTTCTTTAGCAATACTTACCATGACCCATCATAGGCCCACCCTCCTCCCTGCTGGTCTGTTCAGGCTTGAGAAAGGTTGCATTGGCCAGTGAGTAGATCACATGGCATGATGCACAGGATGTGCACATGCATGGAGGGGGCCTTACCAGAATTTAGCACTCTGGGTCATGGTAAGTATTTCTAAAGAAATAAAAATGTTACTGCCATGATATAACCTCTGTTACTGCTGTGGCATTAAAGCATAATCACTCACTTGTTCAGAGCATAGCTATACATCTGCAGCAATGCCTGCTTCATAACCATGAACTACATACAAATTATCCCATGTACAGAATTATGTACACTGCAAGGACATGGGGGCTTATGCACTCCTCAAATTGTATACCCTCCATAAATCTTATTTTCTTAACATGATGTTTTTTAACCTGAGGTAATTTTGCCTTTGTCAAGCAACTTATAATAGGTGGTTTTCCTTGTAGTTCTTTATTTGCAATAGCTCAAGAAATTTCTTATACTAGACACAGCAGAATTTGCTGCTTGGAAATGTTATAAGTAACTGAAGTACTGGGAGGTAAAGCAAGGAGATAGTGGTGTCAGACAAACCAGCTGAAGAAACTACATTTACTGGTTTAAAAAAGGGCCTTTTTAAGTGTGGGCCAGTTGTTTTGCCCATTTTCGTTTTGCCCAACCAGTTTCCCCACGTTCTTGGTCATTTTGCCTACTTGCCTAAGTCAATTTGCCCACTCGTTTAAGTTGATTCACACACTGGCTTAAGTCGGTTCGGCCACTTGTTTAAGTTGATTCACACACTGGCTTAAGTCGATTCGGCCACTCATTTAAGTTGATTCACACACTGGCTTAAGCCGATTCGCCCACTCACTCAAAGCAATTTGCCTACTCACTGAAGTCAATTCACCCACCATTGCCCCTGTGATCCTCAACTACTTCTGAAGGTAGACTTGCTGGCTTCACAGAGTCATGTCAGAGAGAAGTTAGCTGACAGTCAATTTATTATGATGTACAAAACTGTGTAAGAGATGACAAGGCAATACACTGTCAGCCTGATTCGATTCAGAGCTACCCCGAAGTCGCTTTCTTTGATCATGAGCAGGCTTTCTGACTGACATATTAGTTTTGTTGGGGTGGGGGGTATAAAGCTAGCTGCAAAACCACTTGTTAGGGCAGGGTATTCAGTCACTGCAGTTGATACAGAGGCCAATGGCAAGAGAAACATCAAATCAAGTTTCAGGTCTTACACAAAGTATGACCAGGTGCAAACTCTGATGGCCGTTAGAACGATTGGCAGGTGGGGTTTTTGCAGCACCAGATGTGTGTAAACAGAACATCAGCTCTAGCCTAAAGATGATTTATTTGTTCTTTACACCTGTGCACCACCCAGTCGGTGAGGGAGACAGGCAATGCTAGTGGGTACTTAAGTGTCATTGTGATGAC
This sequence comes from Lanistes nyassanus, assembly GCA_004794575.1. Taxonomy (NCBI): domain Eukaryota; kingdom Metazoa; phylum Mollusca; class Gastropoda; order Architaenioglossa; family Ampullariidae; genus Lanistes; species Lanistes nyassanus. Next base: position 1,193 of record SMGT01004184.1, on the reverse strand, counting down.
TGTGAGATGGCACAGCAACACTTTGACTGTACGTCAGGCTAACTGGCTCCAAGGATATGCTGAAATTACTTTTTTTTTGATCTTGAACAACTGTTCAGATTGCCAGACTGCTTGGCGTACAAGAGATTGTGTGTGTGTGAGAGAGAGAGAGAGAAAAAAATGAATGTACAAACAAACAAACTTTGTTGATTTGGCCCATATCAAGAGGATGGCAATGGCCATTTGACAAAGCATGAGCACATGGGTGTTGAACAGCATAGAAATATGTCACTCTTTCTCTCTCAGGCATGAAGAGATAGAAAATATTGTGTGTGAGATAGAAGAGGGAGCAGGACAGCGTTTGCATGTTTGTGACTGTACATATGCTTTGTGTTTTTTTTATGTATCTGTGTATGTTTTAAGGTGTGCATGCATGTCTTCTGTAAACTGGTTGACTTTGGAGTGCACATATTAAGGTGAGTGAACTGACTTTAGTGAGTGGGTGAAATGGCTTAAACAAGTGGGCAAAATGACAAGTGGGTGAAATGACAAACAAGTGGGTGAAATGATTTAGATGTGGGGGCAAAACGACCCATCTGGCGGGCAGACTGGTTGATGGGTGAAATGACAGTTGGGTGAAACGACTGTACTCCCTTTAAATCATAGGCATGTTTCCTCCAGTGAACTAAAATTAGCCATTCAAAGTATATTGCCTCATTGAGTGGTTTTTAAGCAGCTGTTCTGGTTGTAGTTTTCTCTTCCACATTCTCCTTTCAGCACTTGTTAGTTCATAAAATGTCATTCCTTCTTTTATTCAGTATGATCTTACAGCACCAGACATTCACAGTCAAAGATACTAAGCTTCCTTTGATTAAATAGTATTTTTGTTAAATTTAAAACAAGGGAACTGGACCAAGCTAAGACATGACAAAGACAATCTACATGTTTCGGGGCACTACCCCTTCATCAGGACGACACAAGAACGACGAAAAAACGACAACAACGAAAATAGAGGAAAAAGACTTAGCTTCAGTAGATGTGGCGCATAGGCTGGACAGCAGGAAAATGACTAAGGGACAGTGAGTAAGCAGGGTTAAAAAGAGGGGCAGCCAATCGCCAGGTGGGTAGGAAAGGGTAGGGAAGGGTAGGGGTGGAGAGGGGGCGGGGTGGAGAGAGAAGCGTGGGGAAGGGGGTGTCAGTGTGGGAGAGAAGGA
>SMGT01004183.1:87724-96542 GCA_004794575.1 Lanistes nyassanus | reverse complement strand
AGAGCAACACGGAGGTCGGTTGTCTCTTTCAAAACCCCCAGTTCGCAACACTGCGTATGCGTCTCACAAGCGGCTCGGTTGTCTGTCCACTGCGCACCTGCAGAACAAACAATGCCGCTGACGACTGCGCCTCTCCCAGCCAACGACCCCCAGGTTCTTGTTATTTTACAAAACGAAAAAAAAAATCAAACGACATCAACACCAGCACCCACGACAAGTGGCCGATACAAGAACGAACACGCCGCGACTGGCATGCCCAGCACTCCACTCATCAAAAACAATTACCGCGGGGCTCTACGACCCAGACGGAAGGGGGCGCCAGCGTCTGCGAGCAAGGAGCAACGCCTGCAAGTCTATGGGCCTAGCGGTGCACACAGGTCAAATGAAGCAACCCGCATCTTTTACCCGCGCCCGCCCAGAGGGTGGGGGTGAGGGGAAGGAAAAAAAACGAAAACACCGCGGATCTCCTAGTTAACACTGTGATGCAGGTATTTTGAACATAACTTAAGGCGCGCAACAGATGTTCGCAAAGGAAGGGTGGCTCCGTGAGCCACAGCGAGTTGTAAGTACAATTCGCAAGGAAACGTAACACGATTGTTACACACCTGTAACCCAGATGGTTCATCTACAAAAACAACCGCAGGAAAAAAAAACAAGGTCGCAACACATGACTATTAGGAAAAATAATAATGTTGAAGACAATTACTTTCTCTGATACAAAGTCAGACGGAATGGTTTCTATGTTTTTAAAACTACTGTTTATGAGTGTTCAGTAAGGGAACCCGTAGATTAAAAATAGCGCATTACACAGCTGTTCATTGCAAAGAATAATTATCTTATCACTGCTGAAACACTTTCACAAACACAACTCCTTACAGTATCAAGGAATTTTGTAATGCAGTAACAGAAAGATATGAGAGAATAATCAGTGTCACACAAAACAGGCTGTGGGAGGAAGAAAGTTCACTCATCTCAAGTTTCTCTTGTCGTTGGGAATTCCGGAGAAGGGACGTTTCACACATGTGCGGGCTTTGAAGAAAGGTGCATTCTGATGTTCAGATAGTGTCAGAATGAGCCATTCGAAAGGCAGACATTTCATCCGAAGATAAAGATACCTTCACGGAGACGTTGTCCATACAGTATTTACCAACAGTTGTATGGGAGAGTACTTCGAGGTCGTCAACAAGCAGATATGCCGATCGTAACTTTTTATTGTTTTTTTTTACAAATCCTTGTATTCCGGATATAAATTACTGTTATGTATAATTTATTTTATTTTATTTTATTTACACCCGTCCCCTATTCACATAAAGTAAACAAGTAGCATACCATTTCACACAAATTGTCATGATGGAGGGGAAACGGATAGCTTAGTGGTTAAAGCGCTGGCTGGCCTCTGAACCCGAAGGCGCTGGTTTGTTCCCCATGCGCCATACCTCCCCCAGTTGATCCAGCTGAGAATGGGTAAACGACAACCCCAACAAAGTACTGGCAGCGCTAGACACAACCGTATGCTGACGTAAGCAATCAAGGGAGCCTATCGTACCCATACACGTAGCAAAGAGAGAGTCGAAAGTAAGGAACGTGGCAGATCTTCTAAAAGATTTTTTAAGAGTTTTTAGAAGATCTGCCACGTTCCTTACTTTCGACTCTCTCTTTGCTACGTGTATGGGTACGATAGGCTCCCTTGATTGCTTACGTCAGCATACGGTTGTGTCTAGCGCTGCCAGTACTTTGTTGGGGTTGTCGTTTGACGATTTTATAGCGCTCTGTCCTCATTTGTTCTTGTTTGAGAATGGGTACCTGACTCGCGGATCAGGGAAGGGATCTGTGAGGAGAGGAGATGGGCCGCAGAAAAGTCGGGAGGAGGTGGGGGCTCTCACACCCCAGCTATCCTACAACTTAAAACAGGTCACGGGAGGACCTTTATCTTTTCCACGTTGTAGGAACTAGTCAAAGTCATATAACAGACAAAGGCTTTTGAAATTACCACGGATTCTGTGAAAAAGATAAACTCCTATGTCATTTCTCTATAAATCATGTGGTTTAGGAACACAGGCGAATGTGCATTTTATTGCTGTTTTCGGCACTGTAGTTCCTGCTATAGTTCTCTTCAATTTGAGCAATTAGACGCAGAGAAAAATTTCTGCATGGCAGTGTTTATTGCTTCTGTTTGCCATTTTCAATAAAGTTTTAGTGGAAAGTCGATGAAAAGCATGCGCAGTTAACAAAGTACAAGTCAGAGTCGTGCATAAATGGATGCCAAGACTGGGAAATTCCCGCCTATAAATCTCTTGTGGCGGACCAGCTGCGCGATTCTAGGCTGTTTCCCGTCTGTGTTAACTTTCTGCACGTCGCGTGATCGCTTTTCAAACACGAACCTTGTTAATGGTGTTGGGGGGTGGTTGTAGGAGGGACCCCGAAAGCCACAGGTTACGTCATCGGCTAACAATTCAGCCAGTCAACTGAGATGACCAGGAATTACAAATGGCAGCGGCGGGGGCAGAAGAGAGGAAACGCTGTGTGCCTCAAACCCCAATCAGCTGCTTTAGTGGATGAACATCAGCATTCCACAAAATCTGGACCCCAGCGTTCTGCAAGTATTACAAGTATTTTCGAAGTGCCTACAAATGTATGCTACATAATAGTGTTCACAATCAAGCGCCTTCCGATATCGAAGGATGGAGACGGGGAAACACCAGTCCAGAGCGTTCAAAGAAAGAAGGGCGACAGACAGAAAGATGACGAGAGAAAAGACAGAGCTAATAGAATTGTCACGTTTTGGGGTCTTTGGTGGGTCAAAGGAACCTCAGCTATTGTCCAAGGTGTGAAAACCTCGACGACCACCTGGGTACATCGGGGCCCAGTCCCCTTACATCCAACCGATACCAAGCGGGTGACGTCGTCAGCGGGGCGGTAAAGGTGACAACAGAGGGGAAGCTGCAGGTGACACGTAGCAGCCTGTGACTGCGACGCTAGACGACGTGTTAACACGCTTGGATCCTCAGACCTTGTTGAAGATGTAAGGGATTAGTTCACCTAGGTATAGGGGAATGTCAGGCGGTGGTTGCGTCACCACTGGCGAGCCGCCAGCTTGTGATAATAGAAGAGGCTTATGATGCCTTTGTGGTCAAGGAGGGAAGGTGGCCGTGTCGCCCAAGGGTAGAGATGGGCGGGGTTTAGCAGTAGACGCTTGCTGACAAGAGGTGTGGCCTGATTCGTTGTTGATTTAGACTGACCACGTGTGAACATGGATGTGTATTTTATGTGCATGAGCTATATAATACATGGTAGGAGAAGAAATCATAATCTCATCCCATCACGTTCTTCCTGTTGCGACTGAGAATCGTACTGTTTGCTTGGAGAAAAGTTATCTCGGATACCTTTGAGTTGTACTTAAAGGGTCCACTAGAGACTGTGGAATCGTCGGTGCTGTGGACAAGACGACAGGACTCGCGAGGTACTGGACTGTCACTACGGACGTGGCAGGGACGCAGGAGCAAAAACGAGGGTCGGGGAAAAGGAGATAGATCCGATCTCTACGAGGGGATCGTAAGGTACTGGGCTGTGCGTGTTACGTAAGTCCAGAGGTCAAAGCGTGACCTGAGAGATCGCACACAGGCGCCAGCCTTGAGAAAAACGTCATATCCTCTGCGGCGTGTGTCGACGTCAGCACCGAGCTCTGCTGTTACGTGGGAAGTGTTCAAGAGGTCTTCAGGAAGTCTACCGGTGAACATACCCAAGGAACGAGCGCTCCAATGTACAGACTGAGTTGCGGACTGTATGAAGCATTCAGGAACGAGTGTTGCGTTATGTGAGTGTTGTGCATCATGTGGTCATTTTTTTCTCATATGCAAAGAAGAGATTAAGGTACGTGGTTTATTACTGTGTTTAATTGCGAGGCGGGTGAAGTAGGGTGGTATTACATGTTATTGCAGACCTAGCCAGAACAGGAAATCGCGGGACGCCTAGAGTTTGAGTTGCATCAGAGATTGTCTTGGATATAAATACTCGCTGTTTATATTAACAATACATTGTTCTTTCTTTGTGTTCACTAAATTAAGGTGTTTGTGGTTCTTTGTGGGAGACTGTAGGTGGTGGGAGCTCGGCCATATGACTGAGAAGTCATATTAATCAGTTTTAGTAATACAGTGATATTTCCACCTACGTATGTCATCCCTCTTGACGGTGGGCGTGTGAGCGAGTACAGACGATCCGTCAAAAGCAAAAGAAATTCTCCCAGTGGTGACAAGAACAATACAGAAAAAATGGGAAAACAAACGGAAAAGAAGAACGTAAGAAAGAAAGAAGGAAAGAAGAAAAGAATAGAAAGAAAAGAGAAGAAAAAAGAACCACACGTGGAAAAAGCCGAGGGGAAAATCCAAACAAAAGAAAAAAAGAGAGAAAAAAGAAACAACGAAAAGAAAGAAAGAACTGTGACAAGGGACATTTGTTCCTCGACTTTGACCTCATCGGCTTTGACCCTAAACCAGCTTCGCCAACCCACCTCTCGGTCTATGGTAAACACACGGTGCCGACGTTAAAGTAAATGTTATACAGCGTGTCTGAGGAGTGCATGAGCAAATGCAACACACATGGAAGTGTAGGTGTAAATGCAATGCACGTGAAAGACCAAGAAACGTCCCACAAACACTCCTAGTGCGTTCCGCGGGCGCCCTAAGACAAACGCAGTCATATCAACAAAACCATTCGCCGCCACTTCCACCAGCCCCGCTCTCGGTTCTAGCTCGCCTATCGGCTTCCTTCCTGGCTGGCACAAAGTGCAGAGCAATTGTACCTCTTTCAACCACTTTCTCCTTTTTTAAAACTTCTCTCTCCCCTCTTCTCTTACATTTCTTCTCTTTCTCGCTTTCTTTCACTTTCCTTCTCTATCTCTCTCTCTCTCTCTCTCACGCGCGCAGATCAATAGGAAGTGCATTTCTGTCTCTGGTAGACTGAGATCTAAGGGACAGTTTGCATTCATGACATGTGAATCTATTCTATACTGCAGAGAGTGACAATTCAAATGTGACATCCCGGTTCTGAACCTTGAAATGATACGTACATTAGATGTGTCAAATTCTGGCTCCGTTTAATCCGTATGGATGCCTCAAAACTCCCAAGAAAAACATATAAAATGCTACTCTATTTGAAGAATCAAAATGATTCTACATAACATGGGCAGGGCGCGATGGGCAACACTTTGTATAAATCAGGTGAGGTTTGGGAAGCTGAGGGTATGAGAAATGTTCGTAACATTAGTATCAGAGAGAGAGAGAGAGAGAAGAAGGTATTTGCAGGTTGAAATCGGCAATACAGCCCTCCAAATTTTACAGTCCTCCATAGTGGCCTCCAACAAAATTGAAAGGTTTGAACAAAGTTCTTCGTCTGCGTGAAGTTACAATCCGAATAGACTATTTTGTTTATTCACTATAATTATCTGCATACAAATCATTTCCTTTGATGGTATGATCACGTCAGTGTCATCCATTTATAACCCGTCTTGAAGAAAAACTGTCAAGCTATCATAATTGCAGGGGTAAAAAAAAAATAAAACATGGCTAAGTAAACGCATAACATCGTTGAGGTATCGCCATGATCGAGACAGTTAAAATCTAACCTGCCCCTCAAACTACAAGACTGTTCACCAGAATGAAAATGTTGGTATTTAATAAAACGCACGGGCAAAGGTCTCTATTAATACTTTTTAAATTTCTTTTTAAACACTCCGATTTGAGAATTGGCGCATAGAACAATGCAACAGCGCTTTCTCTTGTTAAAAAATTATTTTACTGTCTATATAAAGCGAGGCACGCCGTTCCACAACGGACCCGCTGTTTGTAAAGGAATAAGCATGCAGAGGCCGACAAAAATTATGGAAAGATAACATTTGACAATTGCCTGACAGCAGACCTTAGCTCACAGACTCCAAAGCATGACAGAACCCCAAGCAACTATAGAGTGAAATCCCAAGGGAAATTAGCCCATAGAGTCGGATTACCCCCCGTATCTAGGTAAAGATTGCCACTGCCTCACTCTGATAGAATGTCAGGGTGGTGGTGGGGGTGGTGGTGGTGGTGGTGGTGTGACCTGTTCGATGAAAACAAATTGGTCTGCATTTTGTAAACTCCACCATCTCGACCTCAGGCCAAGTTTTTAAACATTTCTCGAAATACAACTTACTGAAAAACACCAACGTCAATTTATCTGTGTGTGTGTCTCTCTCTCTCTCTTTCTCTAACTCCCTCTTTCATCACCCAATCTCTCAAGCATCGACCATGGTCCCATTCAAAATACAAAAAGTCTCTTCACACGACTGCCGGCAATGAACCAAATAATTCATCTGCACTGGGGAGGTATATAGAGGGCGTAGCTGCTCACGCCTCTGTTTCGCTTGACAGAGACAGGACAAGATTGGAATGACAGAAGGCCCGGAGGTAATAAGAACGCTGATAGATTGAACGCAAGTGATGTATTGCCTGACTCCGCTGTTGACATCATCCGGGCTTCCCACAGCCGTTCGACGGGATCATTTTAGTCGAGTAGATCTATGCACTGTACTGGGACATTTTGGAATTTCTGCGCTCTGATTCTCATACTGTACATATTTATGTCTACAGGAAAGGAAAATAGAAGGGCGGGTGAGAGACAGAGACACAGAGAAAGAGACAGAGAAAGAGAGAGAAGGGGGAGGGAAAATACGAGAATGAGGCAAGCGGAGGGAGAAAAAAAATGAGAAAGAAAGACGGACTAACAGACAAAGAATGGATGCAAGGACAGAGGAGGGCATTAAGAATAGAGGAAATCCATAACATTCTATTGGCTTCTAGTTTGGGTCACTTGCTTTCTCCTTTGATTGATTGAGCGAGGGAGCGAGTCAGTGAATAAAGTAAAAGAAATAAAATGAAACACAGCTGTCTTCCTTACGTTCGTCGCAAAATGTTCTGATATTGTCAACTGATATTGTCTCTGTATATGCAAAACGCAGCAATATAAATGACCCTGATAATGATCCGCAACGTTTGGTACTTGAAAAGTGGGAAGTGGGTACAAAACTGTTCATTCCGCATTGACAGGATCTCATCCAATCATTTAGTCTCTCGCCCGTTGTGCCCCTAAACAGGATCGACGACTTTTGAGTATCAAGATAGTACCAGATTTATGGCACTTTTACAACCGCTTTCAGCTTAAATCAGACCGGATTTAGATTACGAGAAACTCTGGGAAATCATAAAGGACCACCACGATCTCAAGTAGGGAGACAGTGGTTTTATCGCTGTGAGTCACGTGCGCAACTTGCGGCAATATGAACATTGGCGCTGACAAAGGGTAGGGATGGACCCACCTTTCAGACACCTAGCTAGCAACAATATGTAAACAGGTAGACAGATACAGTACAGATTACAAAGACGGGAGTAATAGAGAAGGGAGAAGAGACAGGAAGACAGAGGCGATTTGTATGTATAGTTATGAATTCTCACATACAAGATTAAGGAGAGAATTAATTATGACAAAATTGAGGCTACCTCATCAAAAACAGCCAAACATCTAAACATGTTCTTCTCTAGAAGCTTGCCTACGACCAGCTTCTGTGTGAAGTCTGGAGGAAATAAACTACAATTTTCTATCCCTATGAATTAAAAGCACTGTAGTAAGCAGCTGGGTGAGGGCGAAAGGACAGAACGCAGAAAGTTGAAGAAAGTCGGGTTGTCCTTCTTGTAGCCGAAGTGAGAAAAGAGACTCTTTCAGTTAGGCAACAGTGTTAGTCTGCACGGTGCACAGACGAGGAAGGACAAAGACATGGACGGAGGGGACGATGAAGGGAGCTTCTTTGTTTCGTAGTTTGCCCCATAAGCTGGGAACAGTTAGAACCAAACGAATCTTGAAACTTGCGAGTCACTTTAGCCTCTCTCAAACATCACCCACTCGTCCACGGCTCGGGTCGTCAACGTCCCTCTACACTTATACTGAGTATATTTTAAATCTGACTTTACATGGCAGTTGCCATTATTTCTATTTTATCTCCTCCTGTGCACTGGAATGTCGTACAATGAAATTTAAGAACATTTAATATCAAAAGGGTGCGGGTCCCTGCAAGAGCCGGCAACAATTGCGAAACGTGTTCAGTCAACAAGCTGCGGTCGCTAGCGTGTCCCTCGCCCATGAGGCGGCGACTCTCGATGCGCCCACTATATCACCGAACAATGACGGCTTCTATTCTTGGAGGACTGTGGGAACACTGCTAGCGTCTCCAACTGTCCAAGTCATCTGATCGGATGTCTGACGCCGTTAGTAACCGGATGTGGTGCCGAAAGGGTGCACTCTGGCAGGCGTCGAAAAACACAGTGACGAAAAACACACGTCGCTGCCAGGAAAAACCCGCAGCTAGTTGTAAACAGTGTCGTGCATGGACTCAGTAGGACTACCAGAGTACAGCGAGGTGCAGGCACAGGCGTGCCATCCTTAGTTATCACAAGTCACCGAAATGGGACAACACCAGCATGATCATGGAATTTGGTCAGTACAATCTAGAAGTGAGGATCTCGAGGTTTGGTAGGGGGAGGAGAGAGTCATAATAACGTTGAATGTCGGGATAACAAAACAGCAAACAAGAATTCGTTTTGAATACTCCCAACAGACCTTTCAAAACAGAGCTTACTGTCACCTCTCTCTCTCTCTCTCTCTCTCTGATTTTTTATTCCTCCTTCCCTTTTTCTCCTTTTCTCCACAGTCCAGTCTTCTTTTGCTTGTATGCATGACGCTGTCGCCAGTGCACGTAGCTGTATGGAAGTCGGTCATTCCCCCTCCCCCACCTTGC
>SMGT01004183.1:62724-82724 GCA_004794575.1 Lanistes nyassanus | reverse complement strand
AGATCACAGCACCAAGCCATCAAGGATCACAGTAAGCAGATTTTGGAGATCCCGGATCACAGTAAGGCATAAAAGTCATGAGGCCCTCATCTTGTTATGCAATTGTAGAAAGCCATTTTTCTGTCTTATGCAGTTAGGGAAAGTTTTTGTTTCCAGAAAATAAGTTTTTCGTCTGTACTTTCCGACTTCCTGTCGACTTCCTAAAAATCTCACTGCGCCAGGTTCTCTTGTTGTACCTAAAGTAATTAGTGTAAAACAAAGACAAACAAAACAGAAATAAAGGTTCACAAGGAACTGGTATTAGTCTATTATGATTCTATATTTCGAAGAAAGTCTATTCTTTTAGTGCATCGTCTTATAGCTAGAATAAACAAAATCTACCGATGTAGTCCGTAGCTAAGTGGATAAGGCGTTGCTTTAGAGACTGAAGCGTAAGTGGTTCCAGTCCCATGGTGCACATCCCCCCTCCCCCCGCGCAACTTTACGCTTTGGTTGGGGTAGGGGTGGAGGTAGGGAAAGGTAGGGCTGTGGGTTAGGAAGGAGTTTCGGGTGAGGTTTGATCATGAAGATGAGGAACATTTTCCTTTTGCTCACAAAGCTGTTCAAATGGTGAAAAAGCAAAGTCACGTGCGCCAAATAGCCAATGAAAGAGGGCTTGATGTGGTTCTAATTATTCCTTTGGCAAAAGAAAATTAGCTAGCGGCCGGCATCAGAACTTCGACGGTGGCTATTCTGATCAAGAAAACACTTGTGACTTACTTTCTTTATGTAACAGCAAATGTTTCCGAGGAACTATAAGTTAACAAAACAAATTTCTGGGCCTGTTTGCCAGTGTGGCATCGGAACTCAAAAACAGTTTTAGATCAGGTTATCAAAACAGCTTGATCAAACGACTGTTTTGTCCAACAGGTTTTACCAAACCATTTTGCCCCCTTGCGGAATAATCTTACGACGTTTATGGCTCTTTAGCTCACACTGATAACCACACAGCCCTAGGGAAGGGGGACGCAGCCCATCCCATGGGAGACTACTGCAGGAAGGAAGTGAGTATTATCTGCTGCGACCAGCCAGCGCTGCCAAGTGACGCCTAGGCTGGCGACTGGGAGGGAGGCATGCAGAGATTGTGAATACTACAAACTATGCAATTTTCGCAGCCTTAAGGGTTTCAGGTGAATCAACACCCACCCACCCCATAAAAAGAAGACAATTATGTTCACGATATTCAAGTATCGAACTGGTTTTACAAATGTGTTGCCATTACCGGCAGCTGCTGCGTGTTGTTGTGACTTATTACAGTGGTCCGTTCAGCCCCAACTACATTTCCCTATTCAGCACTCAAGGCAGCAGATTTCACTATTTGAGGCAGGATGTGGAGGAACAGATGATGGGGAGGGGGGAGGGCAGGAGGGCCTACCATATTCCTGCCAGGAACAGGTCTCCTTGTTTTTATGATTTACTAACAAAATTAAAATAGTGAAAGAAAAGATAAGCTGAATCAGGCGAGGCAGTCTCTCTAAAAGTTTCCAACACTAAACACCCTTTGGTCTGGTGTCAGAACGTATGCCCCGGCATGCGAATCTGAAATTCTACCGCAGACCACCTCAAATTCCGATTAACTTATGCTTGCGGACTTATGCTTGAAGTTATACAAGAAAACGGAAGTTTTGCCTAACATCAAACCCTAAATCTACCCCTTACCCCCATTCCCCTAAAAATAAAAGTAAGCTAATATGGGAAATGAACCTGTGACTGAAAAGTAACGTCTTTACCCATTAGCTACTGATCGCCACGGATTGGTTTCTTTATTGTAACTATAAGAAGTGACCCTGTGTAAAGCTCACGGTTTGATCTATAATTATCTGTTGTTTTGGTTATTAACCAGCACGTGCATGCGCAGCGTACATGATACACCGCCCCAAGTCGGTGGGAATTGCAAACTGGTTTGAAAGACTGGTTTAGGTGTAAGTCTTACTTCCTGACCTCCTTCCTTCCTTTTCTGTAATTCCGACACTTCGTATACACGGCTTCCCTCCTTGTCCACAAACAACACTAGAAATCGGTTTTCAAACGCGATCGATGACTTACTGCTGGAGTTTATATATAGAATCTGCGCCTACAGTCCTCTCCCCTTTTCTCCTTTCTAACTCTTAGTTTGTCTTTCTCTGCCTATCGCCCACATCACCATTGCCTGTCTTATCCACAGAACCTGAACCGGGGGGGGGGGGGGGAACCTGGCAGGACATGAAGGCAGGACATGAAGACAGGACATTTCGCCGCATATTCTTGGCCTTTCTCTCAAATGTAAACATCTCATGTTCTTGCCAATCGATAATTACAAAAAAAGGGGAAACAAGCACTAGTAGCAGTTTAGCACCAGCAGCAGCAGCAACAACACACAAAAAAATAAACTAAGACAAACGTTAAAGCATTTAGTTGACACTTGTCATGTGTTCGACGTAAGAGCAACAGAAAAAGAGATGAGTGCTTCATCTTAACGGGATTCAAAGAAAATATCTCTGTGGTCCTTTGCTGCCAGATGACGGAAAACACGCCACCGTATACCACGGATACAAGTTATATCGGAATATCCTCCACTGACATAATGTCTGAGGTCGCCTCGCACGTGATTGTCGGAAACCGCATCGCCGTTTAATATTACGCCTTTCCTAAATCACATCATCGGACACCGCGTCTCACGTCGATGTGCGAAAGACTGCCGCCCTGTGGCGTGACGTCAGCAGCGGACTAGCTGAAGTCAGGCTCAGTAGGCTGCTCTGCTGACTGCAGGGAGCAGTAGCAGCAAACAGCTTAAATATATCCACAGAGATGGGGACTAGAGATTTTGCAGGGCTGTTAAACGTCATACGTCACGAGTCGTGCAGCGATATATTGCCAAATGCTGCAGTAGTAATTCTTAAAGACGTGCTAAAAATGCGCTACCAAGAAAGACACCCCCCGCCCAAAAAAAAAAGGAAAAAAACTGGGCTGGTGGAGACTTCAGTGGGCTAGTAAATTCCATCAGTTACTAACCTGTCGGTTGTTAACATTTTGGAACTGCCCTATCCCTGCATATAAATATATACATATAATTCGCCCCCCCACACACACACACCCCACACACGATCTCGGAAGAGAACTGAAGGTAACACGACTAGTGAGAGGAGGCCTAGCCTGCACCCCACCCATAGAGCCGTGCATACGTGTGTGTACTCACGCACTTGTCGAGCAGCCGTGTTAGGCCGGCGCCCTTGGTTCCAGCGGCTTACAGCTGGGAAACCAAACTTCTCGTTTCTCTTCCCTGCGCCTCCGCCGCCAGCCAAGTGCAGACCGAGTCACCATCAACCGGAGTGGCATGACCTCTTTTGTCAGCTACCCTGCCTGAAGTTCTCGACAGCCATGCCAGTCGTTCACGGTCCAGGAGTATCGCTGTGCGACATAACCGCCGCTCCCCTTCTGTCCTGCCTCCAGACCGAAGAACTCGGCCAGCGGATGAGCCAGCTCGTGGTAAAGGGGGGGGGGGTGTTACTGTGTGGGTGGGGAACAGCGCACAAGAGCGGCATGCCTGCCAGCTGTTACTAAGCAGAAGCACGGCGTTTGTGAAGGAAGCGGCAGCTTTATTTCCTTTCGGTCGTGTTGTACGGAAGCACGATAAGGTCAGAGTTGTGTGCTCCTGCCTGGCTTGCATGCGGGACAGAAGTATCTCGTTTCCGCGGACAAACGTGCACGCTCAATGTACCGAGTGAACAGTGAACGGGCCTTATGAACGTTTTCGTGAATAGAAGAATAGATATCCCAGTTTAGGAGGCCAGTAATTCAACAAACACCTCTTTAAAAATTTTAGTAAAAGACCACTTTTATAGTTTTTTGCCAACAAATAACAGTCTCCCACCCCCTTCTCTCTTATTGTAAAATATTGTAACACTGTAAACCCGTCTCACCCTCCCACTGGGCCAACAGCCTGACTCTCTCTCTCTCCCTCCCTTTCTCTCGCTGTGTTGGAGGAGGGGGTGGGGAGTGAACTGAAGTTAGTTATCTTTACAATTGTGTGAACAACAATGATGGTACAGATGATACACAAGAGGAAAAACTAAGAGCTATTAATAGTCCACACGCACTTAAAAAAAAATTATGTACGACAGAAACGCTAGAACGCGGACGACAAGTAAGAGTGGTTTTTTTTTTCGAAAACCGTTTCAAGATATAGTGGTAACACACAACTGTTATTGATGGCTATTGCAAATATACGTACCTCCTAGGCTTATATGTCTTCTTAAATCAGCAATCTGCGAATGAAGACAGTAAAAAGTTCGTGGTAAATCTCCATTTAGAAACATTCAATTGTTAAAACTTCGTGCAGGTGATTTGTTCTCCGTCATTTCTTGTTTTCCAGCCTGTGGGAGGCTCCTTCCTCGCACGTTAGACTTGCAACAAAAGGAGGGCAGCTGATTTTTTTTAAACGCACGAAGAGTGTTTGCGGCTTCTGACATTTAACTGGTGTTTGTCACATCTGACGTGCGAACGATGCAGATCTCAACATAAAACTGTCCCAGCCCACAGTCGCATGTGACAGGCTGAACACATATTTTTTTTTAATGTGCACACCTTCAAGCGCAATGGAGAGCCAGCCGAAACGTCTCAAAGCTTTGATATTAGCCTCCCTTGAAACGTCTGCATGCTGTGCAGTCCTGCAGCTGTACGTCTGTAAGACTGGTCAAAGGCACCGGCCTCACATGGTGACGGAAGCGTTGGGACTGGTGCACGCAGCTGCCTGGGCCTCCAAGAGGCTGAGTTACGACTGCAAGATGCTGTAGACCGCAGCTCCAGGTCATGCGCCGCCGCAGAGGCTGCAATAAGGCTCTCGCGCTCCGTCTGTCGCGTTTCCCTCAACGTTCCTCAAACAGAATACGTGTGTGTGTGTGTGCATGGTATGTTTGCATGTGTGTGTGCCTGCTTGCAATGGGTGAGTGGGTGTGGTTATGTTCGTGCGAAGTTGAGAGAGAGAAAGTGGGGGGTGGGGAGAGAGAGAAAGAGATCGAAGAAGTTAAAGAAGACATGGGCAAACAGAATTCATGCGTTGATGCATGCGGGCGTGCGCCCTCGCGTGCGTAGGTCTGCGTTGGCGTGCACGCTGGCAGACGGCGATAAACTGCAGGAGGGTTAATTCGTCGGGACATCATGAGCGGTGACGCATCGCAACCTTTCTCCAGGCCGCACCCGCAGGCCAGTCACTGAGCAAACCCGGTGAGGAATCTTCAAAAAGTGCTAATTGTCACCCTGCTGTCATTTGCTCTTGCAGCGCTAATTGTCAATGTGCTCTCAAAGCGCTATCTGTCCCTATGCTAACCGTGCAAGTGGTAACCAGAAAACAGAGAAAGAAAGAAAGAAAGAAAGAAAGAAAGAAAGAAAGAAAGAAAGAAAGAAAGAAAGAAAGAAAGTACAATATCTAGTCACAAAGGATATTTCTATGGCGTTGATATCACGTTACGCTTAGACACTGAACCCAGAGTTCAGCGCGTGTACAAGCATTGTCTATACGCAACGATGCGAGCTTTTTTGGGGGAGGGGGTGTTTTCTTTTGGTGAAGGACGGGTCAGAGGGGAAAGGACATTAATTTTACTGTTTTCTGTGTACACAAAAGCACAGCTGACAAAATCTGCCACTTTTAATGATGCGTTCCATTCCTCTCACCTCGATGTATATCTCTAGCAGGCATGAAGGTGAGCATTCAGATGCAGAAGACTACGAAAGCAAAAGAAAAATGGCTGACTCTGTCAGCACTGACTCTCCTGTTTTCGTGACTGACGGGACCGCTGATTTCTAGGGAGAAACAGATGGGGCATGATGGGCCATGATAGGCCAAGACCGACAAGCAGCGCTCCTGTTTTCGCTGAAGGAGTCACCTCCCTTGTATGCAAGGGGTCTGGGAGGCAGAGAAGGGAGGAGTAGCTGGGTCTTCTGTTCTGCATCGCGTCAGGAAAGCTGGCGAACTTTCTTTTCTGCCAGACAATAGGGATCCCTAGCGGGCTAGTATGCCTGCTATTCTGGCTTTCAAAATCTGATAAAATGCTTTATAAAATTGCCGCTTGTGCAAGAAGGTTGGGGAAAGTCGGGGGCGTAGGGGCCACGGGGGTTGTTGGGGAAGACGGCTAAATCAAACTGACGCGAAAATATCACCAACGTTCCGGACAATGCACACCAACGCGGATGATGAAAATTTCGTGTACTGTGTGACGGTAGCGACTTGTTTACAATAGAAAAATTAAGTTGGTACCTATACTCTAACCCTAACCCTAACCAACACACCCCTACCCCCACCCTCACCCCCTTCTCTACCCCCATGCTGAAAAAAATCTTTTAAAAAAGGGGGAGGGGAAAACGAAAATTAAGAGAATCGAACCACCGTGTTTTCGGGTGCTTAACCCAACCACACGGCTATCGACATCGTCCGTTACTTTATACCAGTCCGCAGTTTTAGTGACGTCACTGTACAGTGCACGTAACTTCCTGGATTTAGCCATCGCCCACCACCGCGTGCATTGGCTGAGGACAACAGTAACGACAGTCTTGCATAAACTTCGGCAAATGGGGTTAGTGTTGTGAACTTAACGACTGCTCATGGTTTTTCAGGCCCGGTATGCATGTGGATTCTTATCGCCTATCCATACGTCAAGCTGCATGTAAAATACACGGGCTGTTTTGACTCACAACCCCGCTGCAAGATTGCCTCCCCCCCCCCAACCCTTCAATAAATTCATTCTGATTGCACGAGGAGTGCTCTTCAAGAGAAAGCTCGTGATGTCATCAGCCTTTCAGCGGAAACCAACATAACCCCTCCTCCCCCTAGAAAGACAAATCAACACACAAAACATGATCGCTTAATCAATAAACCATCCAAATATGGATTGGAAGGTAGAGTAACAGACAGCAAGCGCCCAGCCACCCAGCCGAGCATTTCAGTATCCTGTCAACAAATTCCCAGCGACCCTAAACGACAGACCGAAACTAATCAAACCCAAAACACAAACTCAAACAAAACGCGCAACCAAACCACAAACAGAAGAAAATACAAACTCAAACGCGCAGCCAAACCACAAACAGAAGAAAACACAAACTCAAACAAAACGCCCAGCCAGACCACAAACAAAAGAAACGATGAGCCAGCCACAGCACATCCTTATACAGACGGATGTATCTTAAACAGATTAGACCACCGCCACAGCAATGACACGCTTCCGACATGTATGATTTCAAAGCGATTTGTGAACACATCTTGCAGAAATCATCGACTTAGTGACCCGAGAACCTCTGTTCTTTATGCAGACAAGACAATCTGGTCAACATTTATTTCTGTAGGTGACACAGTGAACATTTCCTCGAAAGACCATTTTATCTTTAGAACAATCACGTTTACTTGAGGGCATCCGCGCGAAATAATAAAATTCTAAACCCAATATATGTCTCTAGTTCCAGCGCCTATTTACCTGAAAACTACCTTGACTTCTATACTATCTGCCTAACCATCACACCTGCGTCTCCAAACGTTTTACTTGTGATTTTCTCACTACAGCTGGATTGCGATAACAACGTTTTTGCCAAGATTAGACGCAAGGAAGAGGATGTATATGTAGTCAATTCCCTGAAACTAGAGCAAATGTATGCAGAGACCGAGTGAAGACGTCTGATGCCAGCAGCACCAGGAAGGGAAGCCAAGCGACTTTTTACTTCATTAACGCCGCATTCATTTTATTAATGCAGCTTACGTTCATTTTGCCGCTGTGTAGAGTCGCTAATATAGCTATAGACCTCTACTTCAATAGCACTCACACCCTTACTTTCAAGCAAATGAGCAGGCGAACAAACAAGTAAACAAACAAAACAACGTAACGAACGAACTGAAAACAAACAAAAAGCCGACATAATGCTGATGTTCCGTTTTTCTTTTTAAATTTGAATAAACTCGCATCAAACTGAAAGGGTTAACTTACTTTTTTCCCAAATTTCACTGATCCTTCTGATTGTCATAAGTAACAAAATGTTGTCAGGTTGGGTGGTCCGCCCGACTGGTGGGAAGTATTTGAAAAACAAGTGACTGCCACTCCCGGGCGTGTGCACCAGGCAAGGGGCTGTCACGTGATATGATACGCGCGCGCAGAGACCTTTCACATCTGCGCCTACCGTGCTGTCCAGTGGGAGTGATAAGGAATCCTCGAAATAAATGAGGGCAACTGGCCTTAACCCTTTCACAGATTTCAACAGGATTGTTCCTACAGCAATAGGACATAGCCTCTGTCGAACGTAATATTAGAGAGATTCTGTTCTGTCAACTCCAGTTAAAGTTCTGGGCCTATATATAGTATTCCTTATGAGTTTGATTCGAGTGTTAATACAAAAATTACATCTTTGAGAGCTCGCAAAACATCTTTATTTCTACAGCGCAGTGATTGCATTTCCTACCAAAAAGGGAAAAAAAACCTAGTCTAATTTTCAAAAATATTTTCTCACCCACAGCGCACGGATCGGCATCTCCCACCCCCCACCCACACACGTCCTTGTTTGAGCAGCCAGCTGCTGTCTGCGAGATCCATCTAAACTACAGGGTAAGTATAGCAAAGACATTAGCATTCCAATTCAAAACGCAGCAGCTGAAGCTTGGTTTTTGCCTCAGCGAGATTTAGACCATTAATCACATTAACGTCACATCAGAAATGACTGGCCAGTAATAAAAGAAATAAGACTTTTTACTTTCCCGTACTCAAGGGCACCGAAAGCTCATAATCCACCTTCTTTTATGACCATAAGCTAAGTATTCCCTCTGCTTCTTTATTTTTTTAAAAAAGGTGAAGTGGGACACACGCAGCATCTGCTGCTGCTAAAAAAAAAAAACCCTGCCAGCTGGAAGTGTGTGCGTGGGGTGGGGTGGGGGGTAGTGGTTACGGCCCCTTGTCTCATAACTCCCCTCATATAGTAAGGACGGGAAAAAAGACAACTTGCAGCATGTGGCAAAACAACCACTTGCGTTCTGTTTTTTTTTTCCCCGCAAACTAGCCGGAACTAGCTAGAGGTGGGTACTGGTACAGAAACCCATGCCAGTACGCAGAACAGAATTTTACTACCGTGGCGGTATTTTATACCAGTATATACCGGTATACCGGCCGTGCAGGAAAGCACCGGGTCTGTTCGAAGTAAAAGCTTCGCCGACTGCATATTTTATGTGTGTTTGTGCCTGTGTAAGTGCAAATGAGAGAGAGTGAGAGAGACCAAAGTTAACACCGAACAAACAAATATTTTGTGCAAGTCTTTGCAAGTAGGACCCAACAGCATCGGATGGTGTCCTCTGATGTGCGTGTCTTACTGGTCATGTCACCTGCTAATTTGATGATAAGTCTGTATATACGACAAACAGCAACCTTTTCTTCTATATTCAAGTCACCTTTGTTTTGTTTTTTAAAGACCCCAAAGGTTGCTACAAACGAGACGCTTCTCGATTGTTTTCTATTATTTCGAAATCAAGGCACGGCAAAGTCTATTCTTAATCCCCGAGGGGCATGTAGAATTCAAAACAGTCCAACAAAATATGCAACCTATATGCGTGGGAGATAATAATAAATGAAGATATTCAAGAAATCCTGATCGTCCGCTGTTATACCCGTCCGTGGTATAGGAATCACGGAAACAAGAATGGAACTTCTTTTTCTACCCCCTCCCACTTTTTTGGTTAAAAAAAACTGACCGCAGCCGACGTGTCTTATAGTCACTTGGCTGAGTCCAATGGTGAGATTTTAGAAAAGACTGAACCCTTTGATATTAACGTGTTGCGAGTAGTTAACATTTTCCCCAATAGCTAGCAGACTTAGAACCTCTCAATAGTGTCAGATTATTTTCATAACTATTTAGTCACGCATGTTAGTGACCGGGTTTTGATACGATTTCATTTAAGAGTTTGTATTTTTCTTAACTTCCTGGTTATGTTTGCAGCAAAGAGTTAATATTTCATATCAGTCGGCAATCCTTATCTATCTGCTTGGTTGATCAGTGTATGCTTCATAAAGAAGAAACCCACCAAACAACTGTTCACGCGAATAAAAAGGTTATTTTAGGGTCAGCTTCACCTGCAGTCAACTTTGTTATGTAGTCAGGAAGTTTTTGGACTACTTGAAATCACCGCAATTAGTTTTAGTGAACAGTTCGATGTTCTGGTCGAGGTCGGACGTGTTGAGCGTTACTGTTGACATGACAGACTGCTGCCCTCGCGCTAATTTTATGCTTATAGATGGGTTTTAACATTTAATTGAATTAATTGTAACTGTATTTGTTATAAGGGATAATCTCAAGTATGCTTGTAGTCACTGTTTCCGAGCACTAGTTGTATTTTAGTCGATAAATATTATTTATTATTAACCTGATTATGTCCATTGCGGTGTAGACCGGTACGAGAACCCGTACCGTATACTGTACCGTTTTAAGACAGCAGCGGTATTCCGGTACCTACCGCCACCTCTAGCAGGAACGAGGGAGGGGGGTGGGAAGCCGCCTGAAGTGGAATAAGAGAAGTTAATCTTAAACCTCATACTTCAGAAGGATACAAGAACACTATTCACCCATAATCACAGCCTGATTACTGTTTTAAAAAAAAACGGAAAAGACCGCTGTTGTGTCCCCTCTTCCCATTATCAGACAGCTGACACCCAGCGATGCTTCGAACAACAGGCCTAGGGTCAACAGTCTAGCGAGAACCAGTGCCCAAACAACTTTCCCAAGATAAAACGTTCGGGGTGGGAGCGTGAACAAGTCGGCGGCATGCTTTATTGCAAAGATAACGTAGGCATTTCAGTGTAGAAGGCACAGGAAAGACAAAGGTAGGGCAGGTATGTAGGTATGTATGGGCCTTAGTAGCACCGGGAGGGGGTAACAATAGCTGGAGGATACGCTGCAGTGGTCTGTTACATGGGCATTCTTATCGCCTGTCCTTTGGTAGAAGTACACTTATCATACACTGGTCGAGCGGGCTCACCGCTGGTTTTGTGACCGGGACGCCAGAAGCGAACGCTTATGCGTCCCGACCCCGGGCTGGCTTGCATGAGCGTTGTTATCTCCACTTGCGGTCACAAGAGAGGTCGCAAGGCTCATTTGCCCTGTGTATTTTACGTGCATCTTTATGTATGAATATGAGATACGAACACTCATGCAAGCCAGCCCTGGAAAGTTCTTATCTGGTTTCCATACATAATAATGTCCATTAGCTGCAGAGGGTGAATAGGCAGAATGAACAGTAGTCAAGACACGAAATCTCATTCCATCCAGACCACGACTCATCATGGCCCCTCTTGGTTTTCTCGCTGCGTGGCGCCGCTGTCAGCAGCTTGCCATAGCAACCGCCGAAGACCCGAGTGCAAAATGGTCTTCAAATACATGTGTTTAATACATTCAAAGACAGTAATTTCCGATACTTTAACGCTTTTATCTCTTGAGTGGAAGAGAATTTACCATTCAAGTTTTTGAGAATTACTATTTTGTAATAATACCAGTCATTTGAAAATATAACTAATAAACAACAAACGGGGACTGAGCGCTTAAATTATAAATACAATTATAAATTATAAATACTTGAAACGCTCAAAGTAACCGTATGCAGACGCATGCGACCAAGGGAGCTTACCGTACCCACACACGTAGCAAAGAGAGGGTCGAAAGATCTGCCCGGTCCCTTTCTTTCGACCCTCTCTTTGCTACGTGTTTGGGTACGGTAAGCTCCCTTGGTCGCATGCGTCTGCATACGGCTACATTGAGCGTTTCAAATACTTCTTGTTGCATTTGAAAATAAGTTTCCATTTCGGTGTCTTTAAGTTCAGTCCCCTCTTGCTTGAAACATATTACTGAGACATACTTTTCAAGTGCTGAATGACACGAAAGTTCCGAAAGAGTTGTAAAAATAAAAGGAGCGGCAAGATAGCAGCTACGACCTGACCACTACTATTGCCGGGAACAAAATAACATCGGGTAGGGTGGGACACAGGACCGCAGCGCTAAGGAGTGGCCATGTCACCCAGCCAACGCCGTCCCTGATCCGTTTTAACCTGTACCCTAAATGGAAGAACCAACATATAAATACTGATAGTAAAGACTGTCCTCCGCTCAACCATTACACCTAGCTTGATGAGAGCGTTCAAGCGTTCATGCCAGCGTGTCGGTGATTAGAACAATGCACAGACAAAACTACAGTAAATCCGAAAATAGACGTTCGTATTTCGGGCAGTACGCTTTTATGTAACAGTTGGTGAGCTTCCCCTTTTCGTCCCTTCAAAACTGCATTGTTGTCTGCTTGCTTGTTCTGCGAGTCATGCTTATGACCTTTCGGGACGGAATGCAACTTATGGCAAAGTCTGGTCACACACTAGGCGCAGCGAACTGATGCAGTAAACCTGCTGTTGTCAGTACTGCATCTATTTTTGAACAACGCTATTTAAAATAATTAAGCAAAGAGGCGCACACCGTGCTTCCTTCAGGTAAATATGTCTTTTACAGACAACCTATGTGAGCGCGGACAGGTGGGGGTTCACTTGACACACGAAGTTGTTTTGCAAGCAGCTCTCTCTCTCTCTCTCTGTTGAAAACAGCCTGTGATTTGCATCACTATTAAGCCAGAGTGCCCAGATGTTTTGTCCACATTTATCGCTTTTTTTTTTTTTTTAGTTAGCTGGGATTCAAAAGGATGTGTTTCTATTACGCACATCGGATCTGAGGGCAGTTTAAGTGGTCACAAACGCAGATTTCATGATCGTTTTACTTGGTTTGTCCCCTTTACTTGAAAGGTGTAAATATGTGGACTCCTTTGTCAGGCAGTTTTTTTTTAAACATTAGAATCTAGTCACTCTGCCACACCTTAGGAGTCACACCTTCGTGCAAGAGATCCGGAGAGCTGTTGACACAGGCCAACAGGATGACAGACAGGTCGGTGGCATGCAAAGGGTGGGGTCAGGACGCATGCCACCTGGCGCACACTTGTGGGGTGGTGGTACGCGTACCACATAAACACCACATATATACTGGTGTGGTGGCGCCACTTTTATACTATATATATATTGGTGTGGTGGTAACCAAGACACTCTTTTTCTCTACGCCTGGGGTTCTTATCAAATGACGCGAAATGACATCATTGTCTGGCCACCGCCTTTTCTGGTTTTTGTCGTGTCAGGAGTTGGGGGGAGGGGTGGTATTGGTTGCTTAACATCCAGCCGTAAACTTTGTGCGTATCAGGACGGGGTTGCCACACGTGGGACTGCTGTCACACCATAGGCCAACCAGTCCTAGTGCTGTTCCCTGTAGTGCCAGGCGTCTGGCAGGGCAGCTATAAGTCTTAGGTATTACTCGGCCGGGATGCGAACCACCGACTTCTGCCTCGGAAGCGGACGCCTTAACCACTAGACTACCGAGGCGGTACTACGCTGTAGACCCTAATACCGCTGTGGTCCTACGGCTTAAGTTTTTATCTGCTTTTCTTACATGCCATTGCCCACAAATTTCAGAAGGCTTAACGGATCCCGCGGGCACTTTCGTTTACAGACAAAACAAGTACCCAGTCGCTCATGACAATGCAGCTTATAACTGGTTTTTATAAACCGCATATTTTAAAAAAATCGTTTGGAGTGTAAGATAAACAGAAGGAAGAGGTTTTAGTTCAGACCGCCTTTGTAAAAAGAACAGGCTTCTACGGACAGTCGCGCTTTTGTTTTGAGACAAAGCAAATAGGGTTGCGCGAGGGGGGGGGGGGCAGGGTTATAGATCAAAGAAGGTGAGAAGAGAGACAGAGAAGGAGAGAAAGGAGAAAAGGAAGTGAATGTCAAATGCATATAATACGGCGCGCCATTTTTATGTATTCTGAAAGATTAAAATAATGTTACATATGAGACTTCACCTAAACTATAATTAATCATTATAATAACATAATGACGATGCTTATAATAATAGCAGCAGCAGATTATGCGGACAGTTGTCATTATTAGAAACAGACTCTAACAAATATAGTAACATTTAAGAACTGTACGTAATTCCCATGTTACAGTATTAGAAACATTTCTTTTGCACTAACCGTTTCATGATATAGATTTTTAAAAACTCTGTTCAATTTAAATTAAGATATTACAGATTTGTAAATATAATATAATAAATATAATATTTGTGTAAAATAAAGTAAAATAGCCAGTGCTTGGTACTAGATCCAATTTTTAAAAAAAAAACATGCACATGCTTTTCAAAGCTGTGTGAAATTATGCTTTGAAACCCGTTCTTTAAGTGTCAAAAAACGAATTCGCTGTAAACTTGGAAAAGCAAATCATCACCATCGTTATTATCATACCTTATAAATCCACTTCGGATGAAAATAAAAATAAAACTGAAGAGCAGGAAGGAAGATACTTATTGCCGTTTCCTTTCACTGAGGCTGGTCTGTGTTGCCAGGCTTAAGCGTCCGGCAAGATCATTAATCGATACGCCATCGTTCTCTGTGGGAGCACTGAAGCACGCGCGTCCTTCGCTCTTGTGACCATGTGCGCTAGCTGAAGGTAAATCGTGAGACGAACTCTCTCCCAGCCCCATCCCCAGCTCCACCGGAAAAAAGTAATACACACCCGGAAACTCTATGGGGCATGAACATGCACGGCCTCAGATGAATCACCTTAATGAGACAACTCACGGCTAGACAGCAAAACATGTTTACGGAACTGAGTGAGAAAACAACTACAGGTCGTGATTCTAAGCTTAATGTCACATTCTCTGTCGCAAAGGAGTGCACACACACACACACACAGAGAGAGAGAGAGAGAGAGAGAGAGAGAGAGAGAGAGAGAGAGCAGGAGAGAAGGATGCAAGATAATATGGCATTGCTAAATTTCCGTAGATAATTACAAATTTTAAATATGCATTTGCCATTACGTCTAATCTCTCTCTTCTCACTTTCTCTCTCTCCCTCCCCTCACCATTTCTCGCTCTTGCCTTCATCCCTCTTTCTCCCTCCTTCCTTCTGACAATAAGCGCACACATACACTAAAACATTCGCACATAGGAGCACATAGTGAAAGAAGAAGACAGGGAAAAGTGAGGAAAAAGGGAAGTGAGGAAGGAAGCGAGAGAGAGAGAGAGAGAGAAAGAGAGAGAAAGAGAGAAAGAAAGAAAAAGAGAGGCAGAGAGAGAAAGAGAGAGAAAGAAAGATTTAAGTAAAACCAAACGTAAAAACTTCCGCACGTTTAACATCGGAACGTGAGCTGTGGCTTAAAACTGGCATGTAGCATGTTTAAGCCCCGGTCGGCAGAGCTTTAAAAGGGCTACAGCTTTAGGAAAGTTACACCAAACTATTCTTTCAACTTTATTTGTGCGTATACCCCCCCCCCAAAAAAAACCACACAAGTAAACAAGTAATTTTATTTGCTTCAAAATGTTTGTTATTGTCGTTTGTGCGTTTTTCGTTTTTCTATGTAAATAGAAGACCCACTGGTCTGTATAGCACTGTTTTCCACACAGAACTCTCAGATTTGGCACTAGAAAGGCTGGGTCAAAAGTTGAAAGAATGATGCAGCAATGATAATGTAATATAATAATAGTAACTATATCATGGCGCTCTAACCCAAAAGGTATGACGATGCAACATGCCCGCATGATAGTCTGCACTTCAACCCAGCGGTGCTGCCCCCAAAAATAGCGTTTATGGAGCTCTTACTATTTGTCAGCAAGTGGTTTTATAAAATGTTTACTGTTTCCTTTTAATATCAGTTTAAAACTCTACTAGACACGAAACGGGCGTTTGTCGAGGACACTACTGTTATGACACTTTGCCACTGTATTCAGGGACCTACACAATCAGTATCTCATGATAATATAATACACGGATATACGTTATGTATACAGCCAATGGGAAAGCTGGAAGTGGAGTTTTTAGCCAGGTGTCTCCGAATGCCTCAGTCGATGACTTGAGGACCTATTTCTGTTTCCTGGTGAGGAGGCCTGTACGGTGCTTGAAGGATTGGATAGTATGGAAAGATTAAAGATTCTTTGAATTCTGGCCCCGTATGCAAGAAACCCGAATAGCTTACATATTCCAGAAAACCCGCCATTGCAGGAATAAGTTCCTTGAATTTCCCATGCACGAAAATCAAATAGTTTATTTTTCCCTCGTTATTCGGCAGTAATTAAGTTATTTAGTCGTCCCAGGAGCGAATCTTATTCCAAGTTCGCCGAAACAGTGTTTTCAGAGACAGCAAAACATATGTTCAACATATCTGATGATTTAGACAAATATTTAAAAAATATATCTCGAATGGCTGACATTTTGGGCATTGTAGATGGAGCCAATGTCGGCATAGAAATTGTTAATCGCCATGAAGCTTAACACCACTGCTACAGGTCAAGGTCACACGGACTGCTGACGGGTTGTCTGCTGTTTTGCTCTAAGTTAAAGCTTTTGTTTTAAAAGCGATTTTCAGTAAATAATCATTTTTTTCATTAATGTTTATATATGTGTAGCGTAACTCCTAGCGTAGGTTAAGGTTTCCCATTTCCGGACACAAATGAAACTTAATATACATATAGATTTCCGTTGCATTTCAACTCTAAATAATTTCCCCCTTCTAAACGTTTGCCTGAGGAACAGTAATCCTGTCAGTAGTGCTATTATGGCCTTTTAAAGCTTCGTTTGCTATTGCAAACAAAAAATCTTCTTGACGGTCTCAAGTTTCAGGAAATAATTTTGCTTGGCTATTACAATTATTTGTAATATCAAGTAATTTTAAATTATATCGATCAGTAAGAACGAGAGCGAGACACAAAGAAAGAAATGAAGAAGGAAAGAAAGAGACTTAAAAGGAATGCAGGACGGCTGGAAGGAAGAAATGCACCAAAGAAGAAATATGAAGGAAGTAATGAAGGAATTAAGCCAGCATGATATTACACGTTACACCTGTCATTTGGAAGCCCTTACTAATAAAGCAACTTTAAGAATAATTTATTGCAGCTCTGCTTCTTTATTGGTTTATACTTTGAATGCTGTATGTAGTTTATGGTGGACATCTGGCTGTCAAGTTGTATAGCTTACAACATATGTCCATATCTCTATTATCTATAACAAAAGCTCTGTATCTCAATATAGAGGTATATGTATATCTATATCTTCGTACCTATATCTTTATCCTTTCTCATCAAACTTTTAATGGCAAATGTCCGCCTCATGTAAATGTTTAGTTCTTTTGTTGGTTGCAACTGTGTGGCGTGCAATTGGAAAATGTGTGAGGTAAACATTAAAAAGCCATCGCAAATAAAGTATTTGAAACCCGTCTGTGGAAACCCAATATAGGCCCTCATATCAACAGGAGACAGGCGGCTTATCGGAACAGACGACGACAAATCAAATCTAAACTTAACCTCAGCAGGTATGTTTAATATTCTTGCTTAATGTTGAAGAAAAATTACAGGAGAATGATGTACGACGTCAGACATTGATCCACATTTTATTTATCACTTTGTGTCCATGTCTCAAAAGACAGCTGTTGCGAAGTAATGGCCCTTAACCAGTTCTTATCATAAGACTGTCGTCACCATAAAACAACTAATTAACTCGCCGTCTCACACGAGCGACGTTAAAAGGATGTCGGTGCACAGGCGGAAAACAAGCCCTGTACTGCTTAACATACCAAAGTGCTTCTGCTGCCCGAGGCCAGATCTAATGTATTATTATTTACATACGGCTAGTAAGTAATAATATGGCTCGTTCAAACGGGGATGCCCCGGCTTTCTTTCTACGTCAGTTTAAGCTAGGTCTGTACTTAAACTATTATACAATACTCCTCCCATTACCTGCTCCTGTCAAACAAATGACAACAGCAAGGTGCACATACCTTGCTCAAAAGCCAATGCCTGCAAACAATGACCACTTGTGCAACGATACGCAGTACTCGTCACATGGACTTTCAGACAGTTCGCACAACAGTCCGTGTCAAAGAAGGGGCTTCTCGCTACTGCCCAGTAGCGAATTTATGGGGAGAGACAGAAGGGGCCCCTTGCAGGGTCTTCTGACGTAATAGCAAACTTCACGTCGTCGAGTTCTTCACGCTCGTCCTCGCCAAAGCCAGAACACGATGCCACTGAGGACTAGTAGCGACTTCACTGATGAATCCGCACAAGTGTTCCTGCGTGGCACACCTGGTCAGCCCTTGACCTCTGAACTCGTTCCACACACAAGCCAGTCACGTATGATCTGGTCATGGATCGGACCTTCGCTTCTTGCTTCAAGCCATCGTCTTCCTTCTTTCCTCTCAACCCCCCACCCCCTTCCCGTTCAGCGGTCGTTTCTTCGCCCAGTTCGTGCAGCTGATGTCCACAGAGAGGAAAGTGCCAAGATGTCTTTCGCCAATAGGACAGCGACGATGTTGGGCAAGTAGTTGAGCCAGCGGAAAATAAATAGGGAACGATGGAGACAAGACAAATGTCACACGAAGGCTGAGGGACTTCTACCTGTCTTTGACATATTTTTCTAGGGCC
This sequence comes from Lanistes nyassanus, assembly GCA_004794575.1. Lineage (NCBI taxonomy): Eukaryota > Metazoa > Mollusca > Gastropoda > Architaenioglossa > Ampullariidae > Lanistes > Lanistes nyassanus. The sequence continues at coordinate 64,202 of SMGT01004183.1, read as the reverse complement.
CCTGCCGTTTGCTGATTCTGCTAAACTAACTTTAGTTGGAGTAGAGACTAGGTACCTGTTGACTAGGTTTCCGAAGTGAACATTTTCAGTAGGTTATAAAAATAGTTTGACAGGACGATAGCTTTTGATGCCGGAACACTTTCGGTTTAATCTAGTTGAGTTGCCGACGAATGCTTTAGTTACACAATACTAGCATTTGTAGTTGAGAAGCTGTGTGCCAGTCCGGCAAAGAAGGTGTTTCTTCATGATTTTTCTTTTCGGGCATACTATCAGGAGGACTGTTAAAATACATAATTTACCGAGAAATAAAACAATAATGAAAAGTAGCAAACACTTTTTTCTTATTTCATTGTTCTTTCTGTCTCTGTCCGTCCGTTTGTCTGCTTGCCTGGAGACAGCAAACGTGTTGGCAACTTACCCTGGTATCACGAAATGTTGCTCTCCTGGTATCCCTCATCAGCAGGATCCGATAACATGATGTGTTTGCTGCTGAACATCTCACGTCAAACAATTCCTATTTGTCCTTCTATTATTCTCTGACAGCCGTCGAGGTTTACATCCCAGTCTTAACAACTGTCCTGCAGTGGCCGCACCAGGAATACAGACACAGTTTGCGACACTGACCAAGGCAAGCCTGGCTCTGCGGCCCTAAGTCCAGCCTCTCGACACTCGTCACCGATAACACTGGGTGCGTCGTGATCACTCCCGTTCTCTTGTTTGCTCTCAGCATTACCTTTGTCACTGGCTGCTTCTGCTTGTTCGCTTGTCTGGCACAGAAGTTGCCGTGGTTTTCACTGTAAGCTGCACTGACCAGTCACTGGCGGCCAACAAACGGACGATTCGAGTGTTGCAGATCGTTAAACAAGTCGCATTGTCAAATTAAAGCTCGATCTCTAAAGCCAACGGAAAAAGAAGTGATACACCCTCTAAAAATACAAAACACACCGTCACGATAGAGCTACACATTGAGATCCAGACCCCTCCTCTTATCTGCTGTGTTCATTAAAGATTTACCGTATGAATTAAAAAGCTAAAGTTTGTGTTTACTTTTAGTTACACTTACCACCACAGACTTTGCACTAAAAGGCAGCAGAACACATCTGCTCTTGATCATTACAACGACGTGAAGAGAAAAGAAACAGGTGATTGCGGCTTGCGGTAAATAAGGTAACAACAAAGACAACTTGACCAAGCGAGACTTAAAAGACGTCAACGTTTCGTTAATGGCCCCTCCTTCAAGATGACACAAATAGATAACAAATTGTTATTTACTTGTTGTTTGTGTCGTCCTGGAGAAGGGTCCGTGGCCCGAAACATTGACGTGTTGTCGAAGTCTCGCTTGGATAAGTTTTCTTCGTTGAGACATTATAACGACAGTTTAGCAGAAGCACCAAGAACAACAACAGTCCAAGTCGATTCCCTCCGTCCTGATATGCACATAGTTTGCGGCTGGACGTTAAGCAACAAATACCTCCCCC
>SMGT01004183.1:0-58863 GCA_004794575.1 Lanistes nyassanus | reverse complement strand
TTTCTTCTCGCTAGCCATGTTTCGATGTGGCCCGGAACGCATGCGTAGTGACGGGGTATCCCGAAGTATCCAAAAATAGCCACCGGCTAGCGGAAGAGAGGTGGTTAGTCGCTCATGAATTAGCAGTCACTTAAACCAACGGTTAAACGTTCACCGTCGGTTCCGTAACCAACGCTGGTCAAGTTTAGCGTCGGTTAAATAACCACTGATCATGAATACGGCTCCAGGTTTTCCGTGTTGTCCGTGCTGGCCTGTCCTAGAAGCTAATGTAGATGCCCTGCATGGATGTTGAGGTGCTATAATGGGATGTCACGAAGGTGTTAAGCTGTGCTCCATAAATTATTAATGCTTGCTTTCACATCATCCATTGTACCTCGTGCAGAGTCCGAGAAGGGCTTGTATACCCCCACCCCTGGATCTAATGTGGCTTTTTTGCTCGGAGGTCCCTTCTACCCACCTCCCCCTTTAGGCTTTGAAAGTTTTGTTTTGACTCTGTTTTGTCGGGAATTCTGTGTGCGCCCTATTTCACAATAGTCTGTCCGATAATCGTGACAGCATGGGCTTTTCTCATCGGCACTGGTTCCTGTCGGGTGGAATGTGAGGCTCACGCTGCCTTGAAGTTTCCATTGTGTCGTGGAGTCGTATTTCTGGGTGAAGAACAACAATAGCTGTGGCAAGAGATACCTCTCGAGATCCGAGCTGACAGCCGCAGAAGACCAAGCCAAGACGCGACAAACAAATGGATGGCTAGACCGTCCTTGTTCTGATGATTGCTTCGAAGCTGCATGCACCAAGAAAGAAATTACTACGTAATTCTCTCGGAAACAGACCGGGCGACAGAAGCAGGATAACCCTGTTTTTCATCGATTCAGCCTCGGTCTATAATGTGTGAATGCCGCAGGTGAAAGCTTGAACATGGGATTGTTTGTCTTTCGTAAGCGCTTGAACTCAGTTATGTTGATATTCTGTGTACAGATGCATAATTCTACGAGTTTTAATATATGCCATAATGCTTAAGCTATAATTTTCTGCTTAATTTTCTTTGTCTCATGCTTTTTCTTCTTGGTTATCCCTAATTTTTTTAAAAAGTTTTTCGAGTTTAAAATTCGCTGTGTTCTTCACCATAACTTTGTCTGGGTTGATTCCTCTTGTCATTCGAATCCACAAGTTTGTCCTGCTCTCTTGTGATATTGGGTATTACTCGCTCGCTCAGTTTTTAACGGCCTTTTGATACGAGGTAATGATCAGGATCCAGTCAATACTGACTGTTGAGCTGACGGACAGAATACCCTTCTCATCAGTATCAGTTCTGTCGATTAACACCTTATTGTAGGGTAATTACCAACTCCGTGTTCTGATCCATCGAACCATCGGCTAATTTAACAAAGTGAAAAAAAGAGACCTCGGGAAATGGCTTCTCTGGTGGTGCTGCGTGAAGTCCGCACCTCACTTCCCGATGTGTCTGCAGCGCGCCCTGATGGGAAAGGGGGGGGGGGCATTAGTAGCTCTTACGTGCGGAGGTGAAGAACTCAGAGCTGTCAACCTGTCTTGGGAATGAGCGAAAACGATCGCCAGAGACTGCAGGAAATGGAAGACAATTGTCGAGGCCCTATGCTCCACAAGGAGGAAAGAGGACTAAACAAAACAACGCGTGGAGGTGCGGAGCTCAGAGCAATACAACACGCATGGGTTTGCATCCCCTACGTCATATCTTCTGCGGCCTATTCAACTGCAACAGCTCCTGAAGTCAACATGGAGAAGTGAATTGGCAACGTCATTTACCTCGACCAGCAGGGTAAAGTCCTTACGTCAGTTTTCTCCCCACGTGTTCTTTACGCCAGAGATTTTTTCCACGTGTGTGTGTGTGTGTGCACGCGCGCGCGTGCGTGCATGCATGTGCATGCTTGCGTCTGGGTGTGTGTGAGTGAGAGAGAGAGATTGTGTGTGTGTGTGTGTGTTCTGTATGTCATGTCACATTACACGTTACTATTTCTGTTGTGAACTCAGTACATATGTGATGTACTTTCGTTAATTATCATTTGCCTTATCGTCACTATCAGCCTGCCATCCAGTATGCAAGACGACGTCGGCCGACCGTCTAATATTATCGGCCAACTATCGGCACTTTGGAAAAAGAAAAGGTGCAGTTCTCTACCAGTTCCAGTAAATTAGAGTTGTTGTCACTAAAGTACGTGTTCTCACCTGTTCTTGAGTCCGTTTCCCCGCTGTTTTCTTGCTATCCCATCTGAGGCCCCCTTTGCCGTCCTCACGTGAAAGAGACGCGACAGAAGCCGTTTGGTCTTGAAACACCAGGTGTATGACCTGTCACATCAGCGTCGTTACTGTTGGAGTGAGTCTTATCAAGGAATTGTTACTGTAATAGTCCCAGGTGGTTAAAAGGAAAAGTCTGATCAACCTTCTGGCTATGTTTGTCGAAACAGATACTCACATTCTCCAAACTTTCCTCAGAATTTACGAACGAGTGGCCCTAAGTGGCTTTTATCGGCACCACGTATTAAGAGTGCGACTTTTATTAAGAACTTACCTACATTAATATTTGAATAAAGGTGTCTGTCTGCGAAAAGTCTCTGGACGATTGCAAGGCATTACATTATGTCTGACTATGGGTCTACGAAAGCACCCATACAGGCAAAGGGCTCAGCTCATTTTAAAGCATATAAACTGTATAGCTGCAAAACGGTTTGCTAAAGCTCCACAAATTCGTTGGTTGTATCCAGTTAAATCGAAAAGGTATAAGAAAGTTTACATACGTGGCGAAAGAAAATATTGGCACGATATTTACCTCCTATGAGGTACAGGTGGCTTAAAATAATATGGTAAAATCCACCATGTTCCACAGATGTTCTTGTTTAACATCGACCAAGAAATCGCGTAAAGTTGAATATCTGAGCAGTCACAAATTAACTTGCTTCTTAACTACCATCACTACTTCTGTGATGTTGTCAGAGTTGTGAATCAATCTTGTTAGGTATACCTCAACATATCTACATAATGACAGAAGCGTACTGTCAAGACTCTGATGTTCCTGATACCAAACAATTACTGCACAAGCTGTTACTCACAGAGCCAGTAAATTTGTTCAATAAGCTGTGTAATAATATGCGTGTTAGTTGTAGGTGATAAAGATTCTAGTTATGTGTATTGTTAGAATATAGTTTAGGAGAGGATATGGGACATGATAGGTCTGGGAACTATACTTAACACAGAGCACGACAGACACTAGGGAGGCCAGACACAGCACCTTTTGCCTCAGCACTCAGTTAACCATAAACATAGAAGCTGTAGTTCCCAACATGCACTGTCCACATGTCAATCACACTCACAACTACACATACGGGGGAATCTAGCAGTGGATAGATAGGAATATAAACCTTGGTGGGAATAGACACAGGGAGAAGTCAAATGACCGACTGATGAAGATATTCGGGTTGATGAAATGAGGGGATAGAAAGTTGAGATTTGGTGTTTCGTGATCGATACAGCATTTTGGTTGAGTTTAATGTATGTTGGAGAAAGCAGGCCTAGTGCCCGGTTAGCCAGACCAGGAGGAATAAAGAACTGAACGGCAAACAAGACATTTGTGGTGTTCTGTAGTTGTGGTTTCGTGATACTCTACGTAATGGTACAATTGTGGTGCCGTGACGACAACATAATATTACACCTGTTTATGTATCCCTCGCCAAGTGCTTCGTATTCAATTATTTCTCTACCTTGTTTTTTTTTTTCTTACTAGGGTGCTAACAACAACAAAGCCTCTATGACTGAAGTGTGTGATAGTAGCCACCTCATGGACATAATCAGGAGGAAAACATCCCTGGAACTGGAACTAATCGTTGGCAGAGTGGCCGAGGGTATGGACTACTGTTGTGGGTGGCTCTCTCGTTTCTAAGCTGCGGGGTGCCGTGAGTGCGTCTGGGTTGAAGGCAAACGCGTGTGACGGTAACGGTCCTAGTACTGCAACAGCAACCATGCAGTAACCTAACAACTGCTGCAACTCTTGAATACGCGTCACGCTCGAGGACTGGGGGAGGGTAACTGGGGTGTTACTTAACCTCGTGGGAGTCTCGCTGGCAATACCTTCCGAATGAAGTGTGTAACTGTGCGTGCTGTCTCCAGCCCCGCGTACGGCACAGACTATAACGTGAGGGACACAGCCTAGCGACGTATGAAGGGGGTGCTTCAGGCCTTAGCAACGTTCTCTAATCATTTCGGAACCTTTGTGCAGCTGGTCTGTTAGTAGATTTGGACACGACAGCCCAGAGACGTCCCTTGTACGGCTCGCAGTGACAGAAATGTCATGCCCGCTCACAGTGACAGAAATGTCATGTCCGGCTCACAGTGACAGAAATATCACAAAACAATTCGATTTTTTTCATTGCCCAAAAAAAAAAACCACGCAACAGCGGCCTTTTGGCATTACATATGCAGCGTTGACGTCCTTGCTGGAATCGTACATGAATATTTTATTGTAAGGTGAATGTGTTTTGTAATAAAATAAAGAGAAAGGGAGAAAGATGCACAAATCAACGATTCTATTCCCTCCCAGCCCATCAGACCTAACGGTAATAAAAAACCCTGCTATTTATTTAATAATGTGTGGAGGCCTGCAGGGTTAACATTTTACATACCTTAGGCCGCGCACTGGGGGAAAACAGGCGGTCCGAGAGGGCAGACTTCCGGTATAGGCAAAAAGCGGTGGCGTTTGTTGATAGAAGACTGTAACCTTCAGTGCAATCTGCAGAATGTTTTTCAGGTCTGCGATCTCTTGTTGTGCTGTTGGGTGCGCCAGTCGACAAACAAAGGAAAGATGCAGGTTTTGTCATGGGTATTTGGTAATATTTTACTGGACGCTTCAACACTCGTGGGATTAAAAGAACAGAGAGCGAACATAACGCTGCAAATAGCTAACGCTAACTGAAAACACTTGTTGTTGTTGCTTTTGTTTTGTTAGTGAGTTGATCAGAATTATTTTGTAGCATTTTAGCAGGCTGTACTTGTCATTTTATACTCTACACTTCAATCACAAAGGATTTAATGAAGTCACAAACTACTTGTTATTGTCAATGAGTCAGGGTTACTTTATTTTATAAGAAGTGTGTGTAAATTGTCTGCGACCTATAAGAGCAAAGTATGTGAATAACACTTAAACAATATCCGGTTCAGGTATTTGTTACTGAGGTGACAACTGAAGGAAAACTGGAACCAAAAATTGTACTTTGCAAAAAACAACCAAATAATAACTAAAAAATCCCCCCCCCAAAAAAAAATACTGTGGGCATATTTTGTAATACAATGTGCATTTCACTCTCTACAGGCAGTGTTTAGATTGACCTCAAGTTCATTATGCTTATCTAAAGATATAAGTTTTTGTCATAGAGTTATGATCAAGAAGACAACTGCTTAAAAATACATTTTAAAATGAAAATGAGGGGAATTCAACCACCGTGTTTTCGGCTGCTTAATCCAACATTGATACCACATGGCTGTCCTCAACGATGGCAGAACAAGCTTACTGTAACTATAAAAATTTCAGTGACGTCACTGTACAGTACACGAAACTTCCTGGATTCAGCCATCGCCTCCCTGCCGCATGCTTTGCGTCCAGTGACGTACAAGCCTATTCAAATTTAGTCTATTACACTTTGAACGACAGGTAACAGAAAGAAATATTGCAACTGAATCCGTGTCAAGAATCCGTTCTCAACTTAAGCTCTCACATTCACGCCGAAAAAAAATATGATGTAAAGAAGTTGTCTGTCCTGTTTAATCACATCACAACAGGTTGCATAATATCTTATATACATGTATACATCAATCTCAAATGTAATGCAATGGAGAAACCAACCGCTATGATAAACTACTTAATTGAAATAAACTCAGCGCGTCCATCAGGGCCCGTAGCTACTCGCTACAACTACATGATGTGTCCGAGAGTCAAAAACCTTTTGCGGATCAAATTTTTTTAAACATGGGAGTGATGTGGTGGTAGTGGATTTTCTTCCAGTTCAACCTGAAGCAGACCCTTTTTTTTTTGTTAATGGCCGCGGCGACAATCATGAATGTAGTTGCAGTTTTGATCCAACGTTCAAGACCCCTCCACCACCTCCGCATGTGTATACGATCGCCGACAGGCATCAGTTGATGGTGGAGAAGCTTACAACCCGACGCAAGAGCAGATACAAATCTGCATGATTTCCAGTCTCTCTATCTCTCACTCACTCTCTCCGTTAGGATGAGGGAGGGGGTGGGGTGGGGAGGACGCTGATGACTTGCGTAATCGCATAATAAATCAATGAACGATGAGTAATCCTAGCTTTTGTCAGGCTCCGAGATTTGAACTGTACTAACAGGGGACCCGATCTTAGCGCTGACCACACACGACATGAAAACCGACATCCTGCCAGTGGCTACTGCCTTCGGCTACACGTCTTTATCAAGGTGGACGTCCATCCTATGATATGGTCTGCAGTACTGGACAATTTGTTATTAGAATCCTTTTATTCCTCCACCCACCCTCCCTCATTGGCTGACGCACAGCACCTCTTGACCTTAATATCTTTTTTTAAGTTCCTGCCCGGCTGGTACTTATTTCAAAACTAACTACGTACTCAGACAAAAGTAAAAATGTTCATGGACACCACAGACGGCAATGTATTTTAATGCACACCGCTTGTGTATCGGTAAGTGGCAATGCCTTGGCTCATTTGCAGGGATCTGGACCGGCTTACGTGGGCTTTCGTATAGCCTGTTCATACGTAACAGTGAACGTAAAATACACAAGGCGAATGGGGTTTAAGACCACTCTTATGACTGACTCTTATGTACAGATACACTCGTGCGAGCCAGCCCTGAACCTGAAGTTCGGCTTCATTTTAGGGATTGCAATAAAAGAGTCCCTGCTGTTTACAGCTCACGACTTCAAAGGATGTTCAGCTAACGAACGCATTTAGTTTTCTAAATATTAACACGTGACAAATTCCTGCACAATGTTGATGTAGGACAAACGACTTGCACAGCTATCTCTTAAACGAGGGGGGAAAGTTAAGAAAAATGTTAAAAAGCGGCTCCCCTAGATTCAAAATTTTGACCATTGAAGTCCTGATGTGGGGTAAAGTAGTCGTTTTATCCGCTTACAAGACCGCTGGGAATGTGGTTTGTGCCCACTGGTGTGTCGCTTCGTGTTGTGCGCAGGCGCCTTGTTACTTCGGTAATCCTAACTCAAGCTTAAACCTAACCCTTGCATAAACCTAAATGAAATCCTGACTTTTGGCCGAATGCAAATCTTAATTCTAACCCCACCCTAAATTCTAACCTTCACTCTAAAACCTAACCCAAACACTAAATCGTGAGCTTTGAAATGGGGAATACCAAAACATGCACACACACACACAAACGCACACACACTGCAACTAAACTGGGGTCAAACTGCAACATTGAAAACCTAATGCGAAAGCTTCGTCGTGGACCTTTTCGATACACGCGCGCGTGGGCATGCACACACGCAAACAACAAAAACCGGCAAACAAAAAACGTACTTAGAGTGCTTTACATTTTAAGGTTTGAAAAGTCGGTCGGCAAGTCGGTACCAAAAGGGTACCATTCCTCCCTACCCCCGAAATCGCCTTAGATCTTAACCTCTGCAAGTCCAAGTTATTTCGGGCAGGCAGGTAATTTTAGAGGCGCAGCGATTCCCCCTCGCAATGACTTCGCCCCAACTATCTTTGCGGCTGCTCTACTTTTGACTGGATTAGACTGCTAAGAACTTGGATACGTTACGGTTCAGTTAACACTGGGATTTGCTGATTTTAGCCTGTGTCAATACCTGCCGACAACATACGATAAGGATGTTTTGTCATAAACAATTTGTTGCTAGACATAAAAGACGGGCTAGGCATAGCTGCCCTTCTTCCTCCTCTAAGTGGGTGGGTGGGTGAGCTGGGGAGTAGGAGAGTGAGTGGGTGGGTGAGTGAGCTGAGACGGCGGGCACGATCTTGGGACTGAATCTTTATTTATTTCTGCGGAGCCCAAGAAAATTCCAGAATGGAGGCCAACCTTTTTAGCATCGTTGTAGGACTTACAGCATGGAAAGGGCTGGGGGAGTAGGCGTTTAGACCCCCCCACCCTTTCTCACCACCACACGCACCACCTTCCTAACAAGGCAGCTACACAAGGGTCTATTTACACGAGTTTGAGCAACTGAAGAAGACTTTTGCAAGATCGGCACAGAGAAACGTGTGCAAGCACAACGGGTGAGCTATAGGTCGGCTTCTTACAAAGCGATCAAGCTGACGTCTTTTCCAACCCGCTCCGCTCATCCAAACCTTGCTGGCTGTACAAGACAGGCATAGGCACGCACAAATCTATTTTCTGTGAACTACAGTGCCTCAGAGGGTGGTAGTGCAAGGGTCTAAAGGGCTTTTTTGTTCCCTTTTTAATTTTTGCCTTTGTCTAGTGGGATTACTCATGACTTTAAAAAGCCCCACCTTTTGTATCCACTGCTCCAGGTGGGTTGTCGTCTTTACAAAGAGTCTCTATATAATAATTATGGGAGGCGGGGAGAGTTGGGGAGGGGACTGTGAATGAAAAAGGACTTAACAGGTGCGCAGATCTCTGGAATATTTCAGTATGAAAGAAATCCTCTCTGCAGGTCAAATTTACTTTAAATCATGTGCTGCGATTACTTTGAATTACATCCATCCACAATTTTTGCTGATGGCCCTGCCAGAACAGAAGAATGCTTATAATCTATTTCCCATGTGTTCTGAATGATTTATGAGCAGATATAACAATAGGCAGGGTGGGAGTAATTAAGTGAGTACTTGTAACTTCAATGACAAGTAAAAATTTTAAAAAAAGCCAGTGTATTCAAGAACACAGAAAATTTCTCAATTCAGGAACACAAAGATACTGAAATACCTAAAACACTACAAGAAAAAACAGAACAAGTTCTTATTTGCAAATATGGCTGCCATGCAAAACTCCTTTTCTTCATGAGATCACAAACCACGATACAAAATCAAATGCAAATTGGCAAGTTCAACAAAATGTGCTTGTGGCCAAGAAAGGAATAATCCATGTATTCAAATTCTCAGATATGCTTCTTTCTTTGGCATGGGGAGATGGCAGCACTGAAAACTGGATGTGCCTGTTGGAATGAGTTAAAACAAGGGAGAGAAAAACCCACAACAAATACCCAAACAATGCAGTCTTTTTCTCATTTAAGAAATGTTTCTGTGCAGAAACAAATTTCATACCACAGAACTTCTCCTGTTTCATGATCATATCCTAGGCTAATGAGAGGTTGAATCTGATATTATAAATAATAATGAGCAAAGTATACATGTCCATTGTACATTCAGTTAGATTTACGATGAAAATACATGACAACCTAAACAGCCTTGGAACATCCATCTTTTCACTCCGGATCAGGAAATTATAAACTGTCCTTAAGATCAGTCTTATCAAGATTACTGTCTTCCTTGAAAACAAAGGGATTCAAGGTCAATTTCATAGTATTAAAAAGGTTCTATTTGTACCTACACCAGGTGTTCTTGCCAAAGATTATCATGCTAAACCTTGCAGAAATGTCACTGAAACATAACACTTGCAAAAATCAAGGTTAAATAAAGAATTATATTTTGTTATAGAATCAAACTATTTGGATTTATAGACCCAGCACATGCTGACACGCAGCCAACATGCGGTGACACCAGTCACAATAAACTTCAGAAAGTATTCTCAGTAGCTGTTTGACATGCTTATTACTAACCATAACCTGATGAACATAAGTCAAGATGTTGCCGAAGATTTCATCAAAGTAAAAATGCCTTGGCTTGTGTTACTGATAACATGGGGTTATTTCCTCTAACCGTTCAGTAAATGAAAATCAGCCCTCATATCTGACAGTGCAACAGTGACATTAGTTTTGTTTGAGATTCGGTAATTTATGCAACTATCTGTTGCTAACATCTCCAAGCACTCTACATGTCCTTTTCTTCACTAACAGTTGCTCCTGTGATGATCTCACTCTTGGTTTGTGTAAAGCCCTTTGAGACTTTCGAGTGAATTTCACTATGTAAGAATGTTTTATTACTTTATTTTCTAGTAGCTGAACACTTAAAAATGTATGCAAGTTTTATAAAACTAAACAAAACTAATGCTATGGTGCTCTCAGTACAGACTGACATAGACTGATACTGTCACACCATGCTGGCATCTGATCATACACCGACACTATTCACTAAACTTGCTGATAAATGAAAATGTTAAACAAGGGAATAGTTTTCAACATATGCTGGGGAAAAAAATTGTTCAAGATGGAAGATAGAAACCAACAGTCACAACCAAGTACAACCAATAAGAACAATATTTAACAGAAGATTATCTTTCATTCAAAATAAACATTATAAAAAATATAACATCTTTGATTTTGAAGAACTGTCAACATACTGAGTATCTCTAAAACGTATTTTCTAAAATCTAACATACTTAGAAGGGCATGCAAGTTACAACTACATGTAAACAAGGGTGAAAAAGGTCAATGGGTACAAATGTAAGCTCGATGCCAACTGCCAGATGACTGAAGTCAATAAAACCATCCAATCTCAGAAACACACAAATGTAGTTCATGGCAGGTGAAAGCTGAAACAACAGTTTATACCTTTGTTTCTCTCAATCTTCTGGATGGATTACACTACAAACATGAAAGCTAACTTCAGCATGGTCAATGACTGAAAATGAGATCTTGTGACAATCCCAAACATACGCAACATGAAGCTAGTGTGGGCCATGAAGACATACTAAACGTTGGAGATGAAGTATTGTTTTTGATTGTTAAACTGCAACCCTGAATGTTGCTTACTCTTGTAAGTGTGATCCTTACAGAGGTATACATTTCCACCCGTAATGGTAAGGGCCTGCCCCTGCCCTTAAGTTCACATCAGCCATGCTGAGAGTTCACATCAGGCATGCTGAGACTCAATGCTTTTGAAAACAACTGGAAAGACTAACAACATCTCTACACATTTTTTTTCAGACTAGACTGACATTTCTGAGATCAAATGAATGTGCTACAGTTTTGACTGCAGTTTCTGACATAAACCAGCATACTGTTTGCACTCACTAACACCTGCCAAATCTGCTGTAACACTGGGCTACACTGAATGCTTATGTACATATCATTGCAAAGTATCCCATCAAAAATGATGAAAACTGTGAGGTTTTATACAGTGAAAACTAAAATCTTAAGAAAACTATAAGAAAATCAAAGAAGTTCATGAAATGTTTTTCACCGCTTTTACCTGAAATGTTGAAGCAGATGTATTTCCCCCATTATTGGTATGTCTGAAAATGTTTCTGCAGCTATGCTACAGACATGTTAGTCTTTAACTAAAGGGGGAAAAGTCATGTCCCAAGTTGAGCTGGCGGCAGTGCATTCTTCCTGTTACTGCAACTTTCAGTCATGTTCTCATTACACTTGCACTCCAGCTAACTAGAAAATGGAAACTAAATCCTCAGTTCAGTGTCTCTACTATACCATCATGTTTGTTTTCACGGCCACATCGCATCCTCTCAAGACAGGCCCAAGTCCACTGTACATTTCATCAACCAATGTGCTACATCCGCCTTAATGTTCACATTTGCAAACCACAAAAACTAGTGGGTTTTTTTGCAGGTGTAGTTCTGCTGTGTTTGTCAGGAGGCTATTCCTTTAAATGATAAAAAAACACTCGTACAACATTACATGTTTGTGTAGGTAAGCAGCAGTTACTCAAATCACCAAGGAAATTTCAATTCCCTAGAAAATTGTAAGCCATTGTGATACATATTTTCCCTAATCACCTTACATTTTTGGCAAATATATACTAAATCACTGTCATCAGCTGAAATGTTTCCTTTCTGAAACCAAATTAGAGTTAATGCTTCATAAAAAAACATTTACACACACAGGAAGACAACAGTGCTGCATGCATGCTCCTGGCTCCATGCCCTCTCCCCAGCCCTCACAATCACACATGTATGTCTGCAAGTATGCAGGTGCATATGTGTGCATGCGTTCACACTCACCCACCCACACACATGCACACACACATACACACTAGATGATATGCAGAACATTAAGAAAAAATGGACAAAATCCTAAAAGGTTTCTTGAAAAGGAGCAGTCCCAGATGATGCTCACCAAACACAATGCAGACAGGAATGTGAGACAGGCTGATGTCAGGCTGTGGTCAAATCTCAGTGCTTTAAGTTAGAGGTAATCCATTAGGAGGTCCGCAGTTAAATGAAAAACAACAAAAGATCACTGCTGGCACATCTTGATCGCAGATGAGCAAAACTTAGTGACCTGATATAACTTTCGCATGTTCCACAGCAAGTTAAACACAGTCAGCCATCGGACACCTGATTTTATGCTCATACAAGGAATGTCCATGCTACAGACACAAACGGTTCGCAGCGCTGCCCTTCAATTCGGATAAAATAACCTACATGTGTGTTGTCTGAGCCACAACACTGGACATGTATATGCCTGTCATATATTAAGTGGTCTGTTCTGAGCTGTGCCATCAAAGTCTGTGTCCAATAAAACCAAACAAAAAGCCAGCCGTTAAACTATCACTGACTTCAGCTGAAAGGGACACTACCAGCTTTTCCAGACAAGGCACACTTTTCTGGAAAGGTTGGTAGCTATGACGCCTTCAGCATTACTTCATATAAAAGAGAAAAAACTGGGAAAAAATCAACAAAAATATGCAGTGACCTCAGAAATATCACGATATGTATTAACAAGACTCTATACATGCGCAGTTATGTGAGGCATACTGTTAAGTCCACAAGGCATAAAGTTTTTGTTGAAAAAATTTTATCTACAGCAATTTCCTGACAAATTTTCTCACACGTTAGTTTCAAATCTTTTTTTTTTTGTCTTCTCTTTTATTTGTACATATACATTAGAAACTTTTTCTCATCACGTACCTAGTTACACATTTTAGTTCATCCCTTTTTACTCAGCCCTAGAAAAAGCGTCCATATTCCAATGGTGACAACAAAAATGACATATGGACATAGAAGTATTTAAAAATGTATACGTAGACTTTTAAATTGGCCAGTGACTAAACACAAGGTGTGACTAAACACAGGGAGGCAGTCAAGATCTGGTCTAAAAGCAATTTCATTCAGCTCTGATTGAATGTCTTCTCCCACAACATATTATTATGATCCATGATCCAAAGTGTTTGCTGCAGACATGCAAACTTATTCCTGGCCATCTGTTTTCTGTGACTTAGCTAAGCCCCATAAGGCTGGCTTTGCTGTAGATTTAAACATCTTCCTCATGAACATAAAACTCTGTCAAACCACAAGAAATAAAATGTGAAGCTTGTGAGCGACAAACCCAGTGAATAACAAACACCACTTCTGCACAGACTCATTTCAAGCACTACTAAGTGTCCCTATTCTAAGTCTCCCAACACTAGGATGCTGAAGAAGCACTCAGTTACATAACACAGCAACACAGTGTTGAATTTGAATGGATGATAAAGAGACAATGGTTCAAACCTAAAATAGGACAGAAAGTCTTGGCTGTCCAGGTCTTAGACTCTGCAGAATCCTGTGAATCAGGCCCCTGAAGTGTTTACACCACGAGTGTTTATGGTTTACATCTGAGACAGCCAACTTGATGAGCATGATATGTGGGTGCCATCTATGCAAGGGAAATGATTTCCACATGGCTGATACCCTGTTCAGCAACACAGGCCAACAGACCTTTTCAAAACAGGAATGTTCACGATGGCTGTTGCCTTACTGATTTCTTCTCCACGGGCCCTCTCACAATCTTGCGAGAAAGTTTTCGTGCATTGGTCAAGTCTAAAATCACACTGTCTAAACAAGCAGGATTACCTGCTGAAACAGGAATGCAAAGGAAAAGATGCCAACACTGAATGGTATGTTTTGTACACTTTTCATGCCATTTGCAGTCTCCAGTCTAACTTCTTTCAAAGCATCCATGAAACTGACTTTGTAATACACCTAATGGTTCAAATACCACTGTCCAATAACAAGCCATTGAAGTCTCGTGCCTTCTACATCAGCCCACAATATACCAGCATTGAGAACTACCGTCAGACTTCAGCGGGTGCTCGGATGTTTATCGACAACCCAAATGTTGGACAAGGACACAGCACTTAGCTAGAGTTTACCATCTTTCTGGCCTTCACAGGCATTACAAGCTGTTCTCCACATTCTTATTTTGCTGTTAATTCAATTGGCACTTAATTCAATTCTTCGATCCTGCACTCAGTAACCTCAGCTTGGTTTCTGTAATGTCGTTCAGCCCTCCACTGATCTTTTTCATACCATCAGCATTCCTCATTCAGTTACCTGACCATCCTGCAAAATGTCCATCAACAAGAATACTCTGATTTGTTGTTTTTGATTTATATTGAGTAATGTGCGCATGAAGCCAAAGACTGCTGCATTGAAAAGTTGCAGCAGAACAGTATCTAAAGATTTACTGGTGTGGTCACGTCCTGTGTCTTCAAGCACTGTATTTTAAAGGCTAGCACTGCTGATTACTGGACTCTCGAAACTGCAGTTTGCAAACTGCCATCTGGGAGTCACTGTGTCCTACCTTCAGATCCAAGCATCAACATTACAGAACTCAGTTTAACCTTCTTTGCTTCCAGGAACAAAGGAACACAGGTGAACTGTATGTCTGCTTCATGATGATTACAGACACAGTGCAGATTTTATTCTCCTGTGCATCATGGGTCTAGGCAAGAGATGAAGCCAGGCCAGGATACGACCTCCATACAGTGCTGGTGGCAAGAGGTTGAGCACTGCCACCAAATGATTCCCAGATTCCAGTACAAATGTGCAGCAACTCTGTGATGCTGTTTTGTGATCAGCCCATCATGCGTCTGCATCCTCACCACACTGCATCTCTGTTCTCAAATGACCGAGTCCTCTGCACTGTTGTGGACACTGTTACGTTTGAGCATTCATCGGAATCCGAGCTGGAGTCTGGTGCACGTTTCTGTTAAAAGAAACCAAAAAACCAAACCAGCTCAATATATTGTTGTTACTTATTAACATCAAGCAGGCAAAAAAAAAAAAACTTTTATCACTGGTAGAAGGGGAGAAGGAATGGGGAGCAAACTGAAACAGCCAGAGGCCCCCACCCCACCCCGACTGCCAGTTCAGATGCCACAGAGGAAGTTCATGTGCTGGACACAGGTTCCAAACCCACAGCCGTCTGTATTGGTAGCAAGCATGCATGCTATGGTATGGGCTGTCCCTGAGTATATTACAAATTTAGGTCATTTAACTCAGTGTAATACAAAGATATTTAAACTCATAATAATACAAAGAAAACCAAACAACAAGAAACATCAAACAAAAAAGAACTAAGAGGCCATGATGTAGACCGACTAAGTGTTGAACATATTTCATTAATTAGAAGAAGAATCCCTAACCCCTCTATTCGGTCAAGCACACAGCACCAAAAGTCATAAGCAGTCATGCCAGGCAAAATGCCTAGCAACTTGGAGCACCCCCCCCCCACCATCAGAATCTGTTAGAGTATAATCCTGCTTAAGAAAGTTCCGTGTTCGGAAACCTCTATCCTTCTCACCTCGTAAGCTCTTTCTGGAGGGCTTGTCACCTGATTGCGCATGCGTTTGACTGTCATTTCTTTGTCTGAAAGACCATCTGAAATGCACGTGCACTTGGCAAGTTCTCGTTGCAGATTTTCAGCGCTTCCAGTTGACAGCAATCCTCCGTCTGGCGTGATGTGTGATGCCTCGCTCATGTCCCCTTCCTCTTCTGAGAATGCACCCTCAGAACTCAATGTGGAATAATGTGGGCGGCGGCGGTTGTTGGACTCATCTTCGCTTACCTCCCCTTCCTCTTCTGACCAGGAATCTTCCGAGTGCTGTGTTCGGGAGGGGAATATATCACACACATCATAAAGAGGAAAAATGTCATGTACAGCCATGTCATAACGACAGAAAGTGTCACGTACCAGTTCCATTGACAAAAAAGTGTGTGCGAACATGTACATGCATGTGTGTATCATGTTCTATATTAAGTAAACCGTTTGTACAATTTCATTACAAGATCAACCACAGAGGGAAAAAAATACCTGCATAAAATATATTTTCTACTTCTGTACAAGTCTTTTGCATTACAGAAAAAATCAGGTGATTTTGATGTGCATTTCAACATAAAGCCTTATACTGCAGCCCATTGTGGACAGCCATAGCAGGACTGCAGTTTTCTCGTAATTGAAGTGATGAAAAAAACATTAATTCATGATATTTAGCCATGCTGAACAGCCAGCTCCTCTGTTACAGACAGATCAAGTGTTAATGACTCATACTTGGTCTGCAATGAACTTTTGAAGCTTTGAAATTTACAGCAAACTAGTCTTTTTGTTGCTGAAACCTATCCACCCTGTTGCCATGCTACAGAATAAGTGAATAAGATTCTGCCAAACCCACCTGAACTTGAGCTCTTAATCCCTTAAATGGACTAAACAATGAAATGGACATCATACCTGCATACTTGGCATATAGCTTATTCCTAGGCTGCCTCTATGCAATCAGATTATGAGAACATGAAAAACAAAACCATACCTTGATGTTCCTAAATTTCACGGCATGGCCTCGTCGGTTTTCATTGGACTCCGAACTGACACTTTCCATCCGGTTGATTAGGCGAGCCCCACGTTTGGGAGGCCTCTCCTGGTCAGAAATGGACCGCTTCAATGCTGCATTGACGGCACAGTTCTCTGTCAAAGAGGTAGCGGTTGTGTTTTCATGGGTTTCTTCCTCCTCCTCTATTTTGTACACAAAGTTTTCAGTGTGAAGGTTGAGATTTTCATTCGAGTCTTTTTCTCGGACAGGTTTTGTCTGCGACTCAGACAAATTTGAAGTGGAGGTGGAGGGAGATATAGTGGTGGGGTCATCTACCAACGATCCAAGCGTAGGAAGTATTGTTAATTCAGGTGCCTGTCGTAAAGGGCTGCGAGCAGGCGAGTCACAGGTGCTTTCGACATCAGCGCTTATCTGACTCGAGCGTTTGCTGCTGCTGCAGGTTGCATCACTACAACCTCCATCACAGCCAAAGCAGACTTCATTCATATTGTCGTGGTCCCTGTGCACTTTTGGCGAGACATTGCACAGCTGGGAATGGTCCTCTTTGTTCTCGAACTCATCCTCTGTCAAACGTTCACGGATAGCAGTTGAAGAGCCAAAGTATCTGAAACTGCTTGGCGAAACCTCTAGATGGTGACCACTGGTTCCCGCCACACCAGCGTCGTGTGGATGGAGGCTGTTCCTGCTCTCGCCTTCCACCATGCTATCTCGTGAAGGACTTTTGACTGGGGACGTGATCGAGCCACGGCTGTTGTTTCGACGATGCCTGCTTTTCCGAGCCCGAATTTTGGTGGGTGATGGAAGAACTTGTTCTGAACTTGTGGTCATGCTGCCGGTACCCTCTGTTTTTAAAGAGTCGGGACTGAAAGACAAAGTATTTTCAGTTGAAACCACTGAACTCAGCTTTGTTAACAACAGCTACTGTTATCATGTTCAAATTCAAGCTGATCTTTTCATGTAACAAAGTCTTCACTGCAGTGTCAACAACTCAAATTATCATACACCACATACTATTGTATGTACAACCAGTGCCTATGTGCATGTTTTACAAAACGGTGTAATCTAAGGGACTTAACAAGTACTAAGTCAAAATCAAGTTCCACAACATTTCTAGTTCTGTCCCTTTGCTTTCAGGTGGTCTCCCCAGATCTATTCCTGCTTCTTGCTCATATATTAATTAACATTACTTTATCAATGATATTTCGATTCTATATACTGGAAAATAATTGTTATTATGCATAGAAGTTTCATTTTTTTAAAAAAGTTTAATGCTGATATGATGATTGGCAAGTTTGGCTTTATTTAATTCTGAACAAACCAGGCAATCCAAAACGTTACATGATCACTTTTCTTGGCGTCGAGTAAATTATTCAGGCAAAGGACATCAATATATTATTACTGCTAAGCACATCTGTACACAGCTTTGCAGAAACTTGGTTTTGTCAAGGAACATTAATTCTGCAGTGACTTCATGCAAGAGCATGGTTTTCTTTTAAAATTTTTCACTACATCAGTGGCAAGTCTGCAGTCACTCTTGTCTTTAGCCTTAAAAGTGAGCCTGGAAGTAAATATCAAATCACACCTTCTACATAAATTGAGATTGTTCATGTATGAAGATGGCCAACTCAAAACTCTATGTTGGTCCATAAGCTCAAGTACTTAAAGCCAAAACTGGTAACTGGTGCTGTAGCAGAATGGTATTTTCACCTGTTGAGTTCAGCAGCAGACCTGTGTGGACGTTTCTTGCCGAGTCGGTCGAGTCGTTCTTGTGCTTTGATGATAGGCCGCACGATGGACTTCCTGCGTTTGGTATATAGTGCCAGCTGCTGCTCTCTTCTGCATTGATAAACCCATGAGCTTATTATAGCATGCATCAACAAAGACTAAATGCCAATCACCCAGTGTTGTCATGTTATGCTGGTGGGAAAGTCTTG
The DNA here is from genome assembly GCA_004794575.1 of Lanistes nyassanus. Classification (NCBI taxonomy): domain Eukaryota; kingdom Metazoa; phylum Mollusca; class Gastropoda; order Architaenioglossa; family Ampullariidae; genus Lanistes; species Lanistes nyassanus. Next base: position 40,253 of record SMGT01004183.1, on the reverse strand, counting down.
TACCTTCCTTTTCTCCTTAGGGGGAAGGTGATAAGGGGTCATGTGATACGAACTGCACATGCTTTTCAAGCTTACTTCACATCATGGACTAAAGTAAATGAAAGGAGAAAGCACGTGAAGTACAAAAGAACGCAGCACATCAGACTCAAGAAAAGCCTTTACAATCAACATTCAAGAAAACCTTATAAAAAGAAATAGACTGATGGAACTGTATTTTAAACCCCCCCCCCCAAAAAAAAAAACCCCTTAAAGTCAAGAGTTTGAAAGCTGCCCAGTGACAATGAGAGTTTAAACAAAACTCACTTTATCAGTTCCCGCTCTCGCTTTTCAAGCTGCAGCATGCACGCTGTCAACTCCATGTACAGGTTGTTGGCTCTCTCAAGCTTGCGCTCGTAGTGTTCACGCACATCCTGCGCATGTCTACCAAAATTTTGAAGCAAGACAGACACTCAGATGGGGACACAATTCTGATTGTCTCACTGCTACTGAAACAGTCACTGTTCTTTGGTCAGATTATTTAAATATGTTATTATTAGGTCTTTCTCAATGTCTCAGATAAAAGAAAAAAAAAGAGTGCCTGTGCAAGTGGGTGCGAGTCTATGCATGCGTATGAACATCCATGTTTGCACATTTCATTTATTTGCAGTCATTCCTGGATTTGTGTTTTCTCAAGCATTGAAGCTGTTAAACTTGGCAGGTATAAACAGACATATACTTGATATAGTACAGAAAACATGAGCCATATAAATAATAGTACTCAGGGTTGGGTTTGCTACTTAAAAAATTGTATTTAGCTACTTTAGCGCTACCTCAGGAAAATCTGTAGTTTACATTTTTGCTACTTTTTCCACACAAAAAAAGTACTAACTACTTTTTTGTTACTTTCCACATGTGCTCGTTCTCAATTTGCAAAGATTAAATGAATATTAAACAAATCATCATTGCATAGAGAGAGCAAGAAAGGTTAGGCTCAGCCATTCCCCACCATAAGCAATATCAAACTTGAAATGAAGGTGAAAATTAACGTGCAGTAGAAATGTAGAAACAAAATAACCTTACCTGAATGTGCAGTTTCAAATAGTAAGCTGAATTTTTTGGTGTTGCATACTTTCTGATACAACCTGGCTGCTTGCATTAAAAAATCTGAGATTTGTAATTCTCTTCAATAAACATAAAAAGAAAACTCAAGACTCAGATTTTAAAATGTGAAACTATGAAAATTGTTCTGCAGTTGTAACAGAGTCATGTGGATGAGTGATTTAAGCAGGTATGTGGGTGCTGATGGCTCGCAAGAAACTCTGGCAATGTAAGCATCAGCTGTGTTGCTGACTGGCTTCAGTTCTGTCTACAAGACTGTGGAGGCTGCTCTGCATATATGTCCTGACCCTTCTACTCCTGATCACTTTTCACTAATCACTCTGCGGGTGGCCTCCTAGACGCCGACTGCGTGACTGACCATTCAGCTTGTAAATACAACAGGTGTCAGTCAACTGGCGCCAGCCTTCGCTTATAGTCACTGACCACCATCTAGTGTCCTGTCCTCTTTCCCCTCCCCATCCCCCAATATCCTCATTTACTATCAGTCCTAATTAGTGCTAATTAGTGACTAGTAGTTTAAGACTGATTATACATACCTCTTGAAACAAAATGCTTCTATATTTAATATTAACCAAAATTAGATAGCATTTTTACTACTACACTATTATTCGATCTCTTTCCCCCTAGATATACGACCCTTACAATTTACAAACTGTCATGAATATGTTATAATCCCACCTTAGACTCTCTCTTTGCACTTGAAGACACAACATAACAAGTGCAGCTAAATTCACACAGTGTTCAGGAGACTGTGTTCTTCCACCTTTCCGCAACTCACAAAATGTTTGCATGATGGAGTCTAAGTTCTATCCATGCTAGCAACTTGTCACTGTGTATTAACTCAGTTTTGTTTCCATATGGAGAAGTGTTATACTGTTACTACACGAGACGCTACGCTGTCACCATACCGGAGAGCAACGTCATAATACCTGTGAGAAACATCATAATACCTGAGAACAAAGTCATAATACCTGAGACCACTGGCACAATGTCTGACAGCACTGTTTTTAAAAATGAACTGAATCCACAGTTTACCTCAGTTCTTCTTTCCGGCGCCTGATGAGCTCTTCCTCCAGCTGCGGCAAGTGAGAGCCATCTGCTTTCATCTTCTGGAAATGTTCCTTGATTTCTTCTCTCCACAGACCCTGTTGTAAAGATGCACACAACACACAGCAGGCACGTCAGACATTTCTTAAGATACATCCCAACTGGCATGTACCTGTAAGCTCAAATATGGTCACTTATTGGCTTGCATTGCTGTTTGTGGGTCAGCATGCTTCATTCTGTGTGCGCATGCGCATGTGTGTTTGTTTATGCATGTATATGCGCGTGTCCATATGTGTGCATGAATGAATGTGTGTGTGTGTGTGGATGAATGTGTGTATATGCATGCAGAAAAACTCTTGACATGCTCTTACACATGGAAAAAACAGGTGCATGCAGAAGCTGTACTGCATAGGTGTAATGTGACAGCAGATTTGCTTGCTTTTAATGTGCTTTTTACCTGTGCCTCCACAAAATCCTCTCGATTGTATTTGAGAAGTTCTGGAGTGGCAATCTCAAGATGCATGAGAATCTGACGAAAAGAGGGTCGGTTCCTGGGCTTGGCGCTCCTGAAACAAAGCAAAATTCCTATCACATTCTTCACGAACTACTCCATATATTTTTAATTTAGTAAATGTGAAAAACTGTTCACATTATGTTTGGTGAATGGGTCTTCCTACAAAGCCACAGCACGCGGGTATTGAACCAACTTGCAGTCACTCCTTCAGGTTGGGAGGCCTTCACTTAAACCAGTCGGCCATCTGCTTTCCCAAAAATATTTAACATGGTAATAAAAGTAATGAAGATGGTCTAATCATAGCACATAAGGGATAATTTTACACAATTCATCACATCAGTTCTTCATGTCAATGCCTAGCCTTAAGCCTGATCTTAATTGGATGATTTTTTGAGAGACAAACTTTGGCGGTCTCACTTCTACATTCTGTAAACCATGCATGCACCTCTGGTACACAAGTTTATGTAGAGCAGCAGCCAGGAAAAAGCTGAATCTAAGGTTCCAGAAATAAAATCATACCCTTTGGTTTAAAAAAAATCCCCCAAAAACGTAATCTCATGGTGTCATGGTTCCCCAACCAAGTTTTAATTTCCGGACCAAGAAAAATCTCCGTCCACTGCGCTTCCAGTTTAGTACAGCCATGTAACTGAACACGAAGGGTACGGAAACCCTGTGCCACTACTATGTAAGAAAGGCTATGGAATGCGGGGCTCAGGCGGCCAAATGTTTGGACCTCGAAATGTCCAGCTCAGCTCAGTTTTTAGAGTCATCATTTTAGATGTCCTCAGACACAGCAAACACTCACCAGCACTGCCGCATGAGCAGCTTGAATCCCTCAGGGCAGGTGTCTGGAACAGGCAAGTGCAGGCTGTTGCTGCCTACACCCCAGATGATGGCAGAAGAATCAACATCTTTGTATGGGATCTCTTTTGTTAGAATTTCCCACAAGACAACACCAAACGACCTGCACACACAACATTACGCATTAATGTGTTTTTTAATTTCTATACGTACTTTTTGTAATGTATTTTGGAAAAAAAACAAATTCCTTATGTTATACTGGAAATTCCAGTGGAATAAAGATTTCTGTAAGCTCCTATAATTTCCAGGAAATAAGTTGTTAAATGGTGATCAAATATTATGCAATACTGTGTCTTCAAATCTATAATTCCAAAAAGTACTATAAAAGAGTGAGAACAAAAGAGAACTTTTGCAAAATTTGTCATAAGATATTAAAATGTATTTATCTTCAGCAACCACAGAACAACAATTGTGATGAAAGAAAAGTATTACACCCACCAAAGATCAACTTTCTCATTGCAGGGTTCATTGCGGATGACTTCTGGTGCCATCCATGACACTGTGCCAGCAAATGACATTTTGGTGCTTTTCTCATTCCATTCTCGACTTGTACCAAAGTCAGAGATCTTCACGACATCATTTTTGGCTACAAGGACACTGAGATCAGAAAAATAAACTGACGCTAGTGGAAGCCTCTCTTTTAAAAAAAAAAGGAAAAGAATCCTCTTGATAACAAAATGTTCATATTGACAGACAGTGAAAACAACAAAATGTTCATATTGACACAGAGTGAAAACTTGCACACCAAAGTTCAAATGTCACAGCATGTGTACAACTTTGTACATGTACACTCACTTGGGTGACTTGAGATCACGATGGATGATTTTGTGTGAATGGAGGTAGTTCATGCCACTGGCAATTTGCTTGGACCAGTCCAGTACCAGGCTGGGTGGGATTTCTTTTCCATCCTGCAGTACCTCATAAAGTTGTCCGTAAGGACAAAACTCCATGATAATGCAGTAACATGGCGCCTGAGTGCACACGCCCCTGCCAGAACAACATAAACGTCAGCTCATGGCATTCAAAACTTAATTCACCAAATTATGATTATTCTTTTGACCTTTCTTTCCATCTCTTGCCAATGGTTAAAATTTTAGAAACAAATTACCACTGTTTTCTGTTGTCGTTTTTGGAAACGACAGCTTGAATTGTGACTGTTCTTCTTTCTTTCTTATTGCCAGCAAAAGAATAATTCTTTCCACTTAGATTCTCCATTTTATTATAATGTATTACAATTTTTATTGTCTGCAAAGGCAGAAAAAAATTGCTAAATGATTTACATGATTTATTGCAACTAGAAGACATAAGGTCCGACGTGTTTCACAGAAAAATGATCACTATCACTCACTCACTATTAAACTGCAAAAGATTACATCAACACCACACAAATATTCTCATGTTTACTGTACAACAAAAATTATAAACTGCACACTGTTGAGTCTTTTAGGCTGAGGAAAGCTTAAAGCTTTTGTCTGTCTTATAGTGTTTAGCTAGGCTCAGTTTCTTTGATGTTATTACACGACACATTTTGCCAATCTAGTGAACTGCACTCCACGACTTACTTGAAAGAAATAATGTTGGGATGGTTAAGCTTGCGTAAATTGCGAATATCTGTTTCCTTAATGTCTCTAACTTTTTTCACAGCTACTTCCTCGCCACACAGCTTTCCCAGAAACACGGCACCCTGTGCTCCACTTCCCAGCCACTGTAAGTCAGTGATGCTCTCAAATGGAATTTCCCAGTCATCTGCAAGACACGAAAGGTCATGAAGTGATGTGGAAAAAAGTCATCATCAACCTAGGCGTGACATTTTCTTTTGGTGGAAGGAAATCTTACTTCAGGTGACACAAAGCAGATTTATTGAGGAGCGATAATTCCCATCGGTGTTTTATAGATGCCAAATGTTTTAAACAATTGGAAAGGGCAAAAGTCACACAGAGAAACTCACAAAGAATCAAGGGGAAAACCATATTTCTAAAAACAGTCGAACAAGAACCACTATATCACAAGTATTAAAGGAAGGGAGATTTTTTTTTCTTTTAAAAAGCCTGGTTAGGCCACAGAATGGTCTTGAGGCCAAAAGGCAACACACAGAGACTTAAAATTAAAACTTCTGTTGATCACTGAGTACCAAAAAAAATTCAACTAGAGAATCCATAAAAAAATGAAATAAATGAAAGCCTTGATTGACACAGGCACACACACACACACACGAGAGATTCATCAAGGTCTCAACGGACCAACACAGCAAAGGCAATACTGGAGTGGTAACTGGGGTTCACAAAGAGACTTCTGAATCCCACAATGCAGCACACATAGCAAAGAGATCACTCAAAGCTTCAATTAGAGAAGTAAGAAATAATTGCCCAGCCCTAGGGGGGAGACTCACGCAAAAGCACACTGCTTCCACTGAGTGTCCCAGTGAAAAGTATTCTTCACAACAATGGTTCCACCGTCCACGTTCATTTCAAGCGTAAAATATGCTTGCATGTATTAATCCAGTTGGTGTCTGTTCGTTCAGCTAATACATGTAGTCAACTTTAATTTCAGAATAATGTAATCAAATTATGCTCTTGACAGACAGAAAGGGACTCCTTCTTAAAAGCGTATATATATATACATGCTTCATAGGGTACAAAGAAAGTACCTACCCTGTTGTTTGAGTTCCGCTGCTGCTGCCTTGCCGATGATGGTCCACACGGGTCGCAGACAGCCCAAAAGCCCCTCGAAGAACCCACGCTGTGTGCCGTCACGGTAGCCCACGTCGACGCTGCTGCCGCGGTTGTGGGTGGGGGTGACGGGGGCAGAGCGTGCGGTTGTGTTTGGGGGGCTTGAGGACACGTCGGACTTCTCTGTCAGGCTCAGCTGGTCTACATCGTGATCCAGCCGTAACATGCTGCAAGGAGACCAGGGGAGAGCACTCATCAGCTTGTCTTTTCGCGTTGCTGGGTAACACGCTGGGTCTTGTACATACGCTAGCCCCGCTGAATAGCACATAGAGACTGGATACATTTTCTCGCTCGCTCTGTGCTAACCAGTGTACGTGAGTGAATGAGTGCATGCGTGACATGTGTATAAAAACATGAATGTGTGCAATTGCCTGACAAACTGGAAAGCAGACAACAGGACAAATTTGCGGTAAATTTTGTTCAACAATCACTCTGGTACGTTCACTTTTCTATCAGCAAGATACCATTATCTAATTAAAATATAATTAATTTATCTGAAACATTTTAGGCAGAGGACAGCTTTCACGTAACTTAGATTTCCTTGCTGTTCAGAGATAGCTTTTTTTTTTTAAGCTGAACTCCATATAGTACATTGAAGGATATTGATAGAGACAGCCCTTGCAGTTCTCCCGAAACTGATATAAGGGATTTCCAATGAACATCTGCCGCACTGAAATCTAAACGTTTTGTGTTTAATTGCTATCCACATCTCTTTACCGTTTGTGGACGGCAGCGCATCTCAGTCTGAGGCACGGACTGACCAGCATGGCTGCTAGTTGAGGCCGCACATAAAACTAAACAGTTCTGCTGAAGAACAAGAAGGGATCGTGCAAGCCTTGGGAGCCTCAAAGCCTTCAGACCCTGCCACAATCTCATGCAGTGCCTTCTGGTGCTCACCATGGACACAAGTGTACCATGGCGGTCACCCCATCCTCAGGTCCCTCCACGGGCGCCGTACAGTATTAGCGACATGGTTTCACTTGTGATGACATTCGCCACACGAGACCAACACCAAAACGCCGCCCACCGCCAAAATTAACTGTTTCGCTACCACTACCGCGATGCAGGAGGCAGTCCGATTTGGTCCTTTGATGTCGACAGTCCATCGCACATATCTGCTTTTTTTCCTGAGAGGGAAAACCGCCTCCAAGCAATGTTATTTAAACATGTCCATCAAGTTGTATCGAGAGATTTCCCATCCTTGATTTCACGTTCAAAAGAGATCTTAATCAGTTGTGGGTCTCTTAAGCCCACGAGCTGTGGGAAGGTCGCGAATAAAGAGCGCGTCTGTTGATGACAGACAGCCAATAACAAGAACAAGTTCTATTCTCCAACACAGACAACATTCGCCGACGTTGTTCTTCTTCACCAGGCTCCTGCCATCGCCTTTTTAAACCCCCGAAAGGCCATTCCGGGCCTGTTTACGCTCGTCACCGACGCTAAAATAAGCGGCGGTGACGTTAATTTCGTCCGTCCTCTGGCACTGGGTCAGCGACATGCCGTCTCCACCATCATGCTGGTGACGGCTCCAGCCCTTCGGCAACGTCGCCGGCCGTCATCTTCCATACTCGCTCCTTGCTGTCGTCACGTTTTGCTTCTTTTTCTGGACCAGAATGTCAATGCACGTCAGCGGCCGCTCGTCAGGAACTCGTGCTTTGTGACTGAAAGCCCTCGCGCCAAAGACCACATCTCTGTCGTTATCGGAAATGACGCTCATTCGTGCGGGTTCAGAGTCGCTCCCCTTTCTCCCACAGACATTTTTCTTTTGCGTATTTCAAAAAGCTGTGGGGTGAGAACGCTGCCAGAACAAAACCACTGGGTTTCCTGACACTCTGCGCTTGGAGTTCTCAAGTAATTTATAAACAAATGCTGCAGGGCATTATAACGTTCCAAAGTCTTCCACATTCTGGAAAGTGGCATTTATGTGGCCACGATAATTAAAAACTGTGTGTGTGTGTTTGTGCGCGCGCGCGCGCGTGGCCGGGTGCCTGTGTGAAACGGATGACCGAGTGGCTACAGCGCAGGCCTTCAAACCGAAGGCGCTGACTCCATATCCGTGCGCCGCACCACTCTTCCCCCAGTTGATCCAGCTGTGACTGTACCTGACCCATGGGTTAGGGAAGGTAAGGCAGGAGGGCAGAGATGGGCACCCCCCTCACGATGATGACCCACAGAATTGTAGTGACCTCATTCACCCCCCTATGACCTTAAAGTTACGAGACAAAATTTACCTTCATGGTGGTAACAAATATGTACTCTAGAAAGAATAGAAAAAAGTTCATCTCCCTCCGCACGCCCACGCGGAGGGAGAGGAGAGACGGGCGCGTTTTCTATTGCACTGCACTGTCAAGGCTGGCACATTAAGTCAACTGCGGGTGAGAGGAACACCACAGGGGCACAACAAGCGGACCCAGACAGCCCACTCAAGTCTGCAGCCCGCATGCACTAGCTAGCCCACTGATTGAGTATTGTGACAGAGGTTGGGGGTGGTGGGGCTGGGTGGTCTAACCAGTTTTGCTTTAGAGTGCTGGTCCACTGACTGAAGTTCACCGTGCACATCTTAAGCCCCTGTGTCGTTTGTGTCGGGAAGTCCACTTCCGGATCAACTTGGCTGCTGCCTGACGACTCGCGACATCTTTCACCTGTGCTACCTGCCAAACTAGTCCTATAGTCCATACCCTTGATTGTCATCACAGTTCCAATACACGAGCAGAGTTTCAACCGCACGTTTGACACGGACCGTCGAATCACGTGGGGTCACACCCGACCGCTCTCTGGCTGCAGAATGGCTTTCATCCGCCGGGAATACAGCAGGCTGCGTGTCTGACGACTCCTGTGGCATGGTTTTCAGAGCGCAAGACACGGCTGACCCTCACGTGTGAATACAGGAGGCTGCGTGTCTGACGATTCCTGTGTCATGGTCAGAGCGCAAGACACGGCTGACCCTCACGTGTGAATACTGCAGGCTGCCTGAGTACACAACGAATCGCAGCCGTTGCCAAGCAAGGAGCGCCTGTTAATTTAGGTTCACGACGGTTTTGCTGTTCGCGTCGTTAAGAGAGTGCTCGTCTGCAGGCAGGCCGCTTCAAAAAGTAAACTTACTGAGGCAAGGACAGCGGCAGGCCAGTGAAATAAGGGAAGGGAGGAACGTTGACGAGAATAACCGTAGGCGCGCGTGCATTTCATGACAAACAGTAGGCAGGCTGCGCTTCCATCGCACATGCATCTCAGTCACGCACATAAATGCTCAGTATTTTTCGATGACAAAACGTAACCACTCACCTTTCTTTTTACCCAAACCCCTTTCCCCACGTCCACAAAACACAGGCCGTTAAGCAGCAAAAAACCTAACCACGTCTTTTATTACTATTTTTAAGCACGCAGCTTTCAGCAAACCCTTTTGCGGCTCGGAATAGATGCTAAGTGCATAAAAGTTCACGGCAGCTACAAAGAAAGACCAAGTCTCGCCATAGATATATATGTGTGTGTAATGTAATTATCTGCCCGTAAATTCCCCCCCACCAACACACACACACACATACTCTCTCTCTCAACAACGATCTTGGGGGCAGCAAGGAACATATCTTAGAATGGAAATCTTAATGAACGCAGGTGAACAAGGAGTGGTCTCTCTCTCTCTCTCTTTCTGATAAAGCTGGGAGTAAAGTAACCATAACAACCGGCTAACACACACTCCCACGTGCCGCCTTCCTTGCAAGATCGATTTCCTGATGAGGCGCTGGCCCAAAAAGCGATGGAGGCGTGGGGTTAAGGAGGACTTCTCTGACACAATATCCAAAATCCTCACTGACAGAGTATTTATCAATACAGGGAATGCGCGCTCAAAAAAAAAAAAGATCCTAAACACCCTCCGTTTTTGACACCGAGTCCAGAAAATCTGTCTGATTACATTATCATAAATTATCTATGTTGACAGATAGGAAGAAAATTAAGCTGGTGTTGTAAAGATCTTTCGAACTCAACACATTAATATTATGCAAATAAACAAAAACCTGCAAAGAACACAGAAACAAAGGAAGGTAAATCTAAACAAAGGAAGAAAATAATACCACAGACCTTACATATATGTAAGGTCTGTGATAATACTGCATGGTAAGAACATGCTCACAGTGAGATAAGTTTCTAAACATGGGAGTTAAAATTCCTTGTCACGCCTTACTTTTTCTCTGTCACTAAAATCGAAGCTCTCTCTCTCTCTCGCCGCATACCACTACCGCTGCCGCCACCTCTTTATCTCCTCCTGTCTCCTCTTTTTTCCTTAATTCCTGCCATTGCCTCTCGCCAAACCTCTCCTTTTTTTCTCTCTCAGAGGTGGCTCAACCAGTTTATTTATAGCAGCTTTCAGTCAGTCAGTCGGTCGATCGACTGGTCAATCGATCAAGCAATCAACCAAATGGTCGAAAAATAAAAGAAGAGATGTATTAATAAAACAATCGATGGACCAGCTACAATCGAGCAGTTCCATTCCTCCACCACCCACGTTAACCCCGACAGCCCCACTGCACATCACGCTGGAACACACCGGAAGCGCAACAGTGAATGAATATGGATGGTAACCGAAGAACATGCAGCTCAGGCGGAAGTAGGGAGGCTGCATCATGGCTGCTACAGCCCACACTCAAGTCACCGCCTCATTTTCATGTTTCTTGTTATAACAATGCGCTACTCGATGCCAAGTTTTATAGACGGCAGGAAGGCCAGTGACGTCAGAATTACCGTGGACCGTCGCTATCTGATGTCGCTGGCCTTCCCCCCACCCCCACCCCGCGTCTATGAAACTAGCTTCTGGGCTCCGACAGGGTGTGGCCCTGCGGCCAATGCAGCCTACCCACCACACTAGCTGGCAGTCCATCAACACCCAGCCACACGACCGCCATCCCACAAGCCCTCGCACGCCGGCATCGACATCCATGTGGGTCAGAGCCACGGTCGGATCTGGCGACCTGGACGCAAAAAAATCTATAGAAGCTGTCAGGTTTTCTGCCCTGCCACTAATGTCCTCACTGGCCAGCAACCCACCTCCCCGACCCTGTGCCTCTTGTCCACCGATGTATCTTACAGTCGACGTCCAAAAATAGCTTTCTTCTATTTGTGTCCATGGGCTTCGACATCACGCCACCTACCGTCCTAGGCTTGAATCAAACCGAAGTTAGGACTGAACTTCCAACACTCCCCATGACCCCTACCTCGCTTCCCCGACCCCGACCAGCATACGTCTGGAGTGCCGTGGGGGGGGGGGGGAGGGGGAAGGATGTGGCTGTTGTCGCTGAGCCTGTCTGACTATGCAAAAGATGTTCGAAAAGCTAGCCTGGAGTGTCCTTTTGGCATTTCCCCCGCGGACATTTACAAAAAAAGGGTGGGTGGGTGGTGAAAATAGAAGGAAAAGATAAATCAACGCTTTGGGACTCGCATGGTGTCAGTGTTATTTAACTGCTTGAAGTGTTGGGTTGGGAAACTCGACACTTGCGAGTCTATGCCCCTGCCACAGGTCAGAAACCGAACCCGCTGAACAGTTACATCAAAGTTATTTCAATTCCGTCTGCGTAAGGACGTGACAAGGCCCCCCCCCTCTCTCTCTGATCCCCTCAAGCTTTTTCATCAAACAAAACATGCCAAACAAAGCATGTTATGCTATTAATAAATTATGGATCACATGCAGCTTCGCCTTAAATGAAAACTCCACATTGACGACTAAAAGCCTTGTGCGTGTTTAATAATGATTAACGAGAGCGCGTGAAAAGACCTGCGAGTGTTGCGATCCCTAAACTAAAAATAACCCTAACTCCTTTCTGGGGGTAATGGTGGTTAAGGTGAGCTTTCGCCGTTCCCAAATTGACGTTGTGAAGTCCCCCCCCCCTTTTTTTTTTTTGCATGTTAAGTACACTTGAATGTGTGAACAGAACATCGAGCACACATGGAACCCGTCATTTTGACACAACAGCAAATGTCCCGAACCCAGCACGCAAGACATGACGTCTACGTAAATTAGACACAAAGCACGCACGCACGCTCACACACAAACAGGGGGTAATTGTGTAATTGATCCACTGCAAGAATGGCGCCACAATCACGGGTCGATGTTATTCCAGGTGTGTGCCAGCCTCTCAAGCCCTTCCAGTCCACATACTTCCGTCTCTTCCAACCTCCCCACCTGCACACCGCTGGGGGGGGGGGGGGTCCTGTCGCAACCGCACACGCCATAAAAGTCCCCGGTAGCACAGCCAGCGACACCAGAGCTGGGCACACTGATGGCCTGGCTTCCTTCACTGATGACGAGCACGTGGTCAGACATCGATCTGGCGCCTGTAAACGCATGGATCTTCCCTCCAGCCCCCGGTTCAAGGTTGCCCTGGCACTCCCAGGCTGCGCTCCACTATGTCCTCCCGCCTCCCCTCCCCATCCACCCACGATAAGCCGAGGTGGAGGAATTTCATTCCAAGCCATTTGTTCAGACATGAACCCACTCCTTCTGATGGCAGTCGGCGTTTTAAACCAACTAGTGTTCTGATGGCGTGATGACTGCAGCTGCCGGATCAGAGGTCTCCACCATCAAATATCGGGAAGGAAGGGAAAGAGAGGGAGAGACTTCAGTTCCAGCCCCTAGAAGCATACATTCCCTTGTCCCCGATATTTCTCTGAGATGTCAGTCGTCTCACATCCAGGGGCTATAGGTACCATGGGCGTTCGCATGTGCACCTCCCATCAAAAATTAATAGATAAATTAATTAAATTATTAAAGGGAGAAGTGTGGGCCACTCCACAGCAGAAACAAATGCCATCATTATCTTTCTGCCAGGTGAAAATCATGCTGTAGCGCTTTCCGCAAGTTCGGCTAACAGCAGTTTACCGGAAGCTGAGGCATTACGAAGGTTTGCACAGCAGAAGGAATGCGCTCACGAATGTTTGATACCTCACAACGTCCCTCATGGCGCCTCAGCTTCTTGTAATGACCAGCGCCGACAGTGTTTGTTGTGTAAAATAAAGCGAATTATGTCTCTTGCTGATTTCGGTTTTCTTCACTTCTCCTAATGCTGGGGTTTCTACCGAACATCCTCAAGACGGTTCCCATGCTGCAAAAGGACTGACATCCATAGACGTAATGAACAACTTCGTTAAAAACTGATTACGGAAATCCGAGGACTAAATAGAAACTGTGACATGAGTACTAAGGGACACGCGCATGCGTGTGTGGTCTGTCTGAAGACAGCAGACAGCGTCAACAGATCAGCCAACCAGGCATCTGACGATCTCTAGCTTTCCTATTTGACTGCACCTGGGTTTTTCCTGTTCAAGCGGTACACGCCAGGAGTGCATGCATCGCGCTGGTGGTGGCAGGAATCTCGCATTGACAATGGCCGCTGTTTTCAGTATGGGGCAGGTGTGTGTGTGTGGGGGGGGGGGCATCTGTGACAGCCGCACGCTTGCCACTCCCTCCCCCCACAAACGGTGCGTCTACTAGAACTGTTTGCAGGTGAAAGCCGGACACGTCCTGTAGATTCTGTGCTTGTTTTACTTTGCCTGAATTTTTGCTTAAATAAGTATTTTTCGCTCTGGCAGATCCGTTATATCCTGTGCGATCAACTTCATATCTTTTCACACTACCTTTTATGAACAGACGCTCGTGAAGAGATGAATAAATGCCAGTCTTCTCCTACCAGCAGTAGTTATTTAAAAAATTAATTTTACAGGAAAAAGACGGGTCTACTTGACAGTTACAGAGAAAAGCATCTCCTGGACACAATAAAGGACTAACAACTGAGAAAAGGGGACTTCGTGGACAAAATAAAGCACTGAAAAGTTCACCGCAGACGTTGAAAAGACTTCATGTGCTGGCAAGAATTACAGAACAGCCATTCATCTAGAACCATGGATGTGCATTTAGGATCTACATCAATGCTGGATTAGACGCACAGATCAAAAGAGACTAGCAGGCACTAGTCGACACGGGTGCCTGCTAGATGTTCAGAGACGGCGGGCGGTTACTCACCTATTAGAGAACTCCAGGTCCGAGCTGGTGGTCAGCACGTGCAGCGTGTTGGGCGAGTTGCGGCTGTACATGGGCTCATCTTTCTTGGGGATGTCGATGGCCGTGCTGGCGCAGCGCGCAGACATGCTCTCGGGGCAGGAGTGGGGCGGCTGCATGTTACGCTCCAGCGTCATTCTCACTAGCGACCTGGACCTCCTGACAGCCTGCAACAAGGACCAGCACTGAGCACGGCGCCTAGCCTCCAGCCCCAACGAGACACTGAAGAAAGAAAGAAAGAAAGAAAGAAAGAAAGAAAGAAAGAAAGAAAGAAAGAAAGAAAGAAAGAAAGAAAGAAAGAAAGAAAGAAAGAAAGAAAGAAAGAAAGAAAGACGAGAATTTATTTTGCCAGTCTAGTCTAAGCGTGCCCACAACACCCCGTCTTCCACATGGAAAAGTACAGCTTCTTTGACGGTCGGCAGAAGCAGAAACTCGAGTGTGGTGGGTAAGAATGGGAAATATATATATATAAGAAATATTTTCAAAAACTGCTTCGAGAAATCAGTTATGGCCACATATAATACGTTCATCTTTTCCCCATCCATACTGCAACTCTCTGCCACTTAAAGACTGCTGTATTTTTGTGTTCTTTGACACACGTAAAAGTGTGTATCACCTGTTTATCGTCTGTCCTTTATAGCCACTTTATATAAGAATCTCTGATGGAACCCTGCCCAGTCTGCACACCTAGTTTTCAAAAGCTTATTGAGAGAGAAATCTACAGCTGGGTCATAAAAGTAACGTCTTTTTGACGTAAGATTGATCGATCCTTTTCCCATACAAAGATTATAATGTAATTTCAGCATCTCTCAAAGCTCGTGCACAGAAAACTTGTCACCTTTAATATTAATTTCTTCCTACTGAAATTGGAAAGCTAAAACATAATAACCTTTTTTTCATCCTGACAGCATAAAAAGAGTTAACCCTATAAGCAGACAATCTCGTCTGTCCTCAGGGTAACGATCAATACAAACTTCAGCGACGGGAGTGGATGCGATTTATTTTCGTTCGTCACGTGCAGCTAGAAGTTTGCACCGAGCTTAACCAGTTTGACGTCATGAACTGGTTCACGATACATAATGCCTGAAACACTGGGGGAAAACTAAAGATGGAACCAGCACAGAAACAAAGAGAAAACGGCACCAAAAATATTCACAAAAGCCCTCGACCGAAAAAAGAAGGCAAGGAGTCATATTTAAAAACTGACCGCAAAGTGCTGAGGAGAAAGGGTCCTGTAATAAACATCTTTATGTATTGGAAAGAACACATGAAACCTCAAGCAATGGAGCATCAAAAGTATGCTCAAATCTTCGGTAATGTGTATACAGTAACGAAGAAAAACATTTGTATCCCTTCCCCAGTAATAAAAACGCTCTCTACCCACGACTTCCTACCCAACTAGCGTATTTCTATTTTTGTTGACAGCCAACAATGCTGGTGTTAGCACATTGAAGATGGAGTTTTTTGCTCCATTATCTATCTATATGTCGCACACGTATCACCACAACTAACAGAACAGCAGCACATTAGATTTACGTACAGTACAGACATGCAGTGCCATGAAGAGGAATACAGCACACCATAGCTAGTGTTTTGAATGCCGATTTTTGTAGCTCATTGCCAGCAAAGGCCGTGAGAAGAGATCGATTGACCCTGGTCCGACATCGCATCAAAAAAAAGTTCCCCCGCCCACTCCTTTTATTTCTGGTTCCTCAATCCCCACCCTTGTTCGCTTTCCTTTTCTCCATCCACACTCCTTTCTCTGTCTCGTCTGCGCTCTCCCTCCCTTCCCTTTCAGTTCTCTCCCACCTCCCCGTGTTCTCTCAAAAGTAGTGGGATTAGAGGTGTGTGCCTTACCTAAAACCGTTCTTCCCTTAGGCCAGGAGATCGCCATATCGCTTGAAGTGAAAAAGGTAGCCATGTACTGGAAAGAACATCGGTGGAAACGGGAAAAAAAGATAGTGACAGAACAAAAGCAGTTGCCGCGCCGCACCTAGTTACAAGTACTAAAGATATTCTAGAATCCCTGAGCTGTTTCAAATAAGGTTTGGCACTGAATCCACCAGTCTTTTACGATAAAACCACTACCCCTCCCTCGCTCTCTCTCTCTCTCACACACAGAGCATCACCAAAATAAAAAATGAATAAAACTCCAGGGCGGACAAGAACCTGCACCCAAACAGTCGTGAACAATGTCGTCTGCGTGTTGTGAATGGGGAGGGGATGAGGGCGGAGGAAGACGGGATCTAGAAATCATTGAAGATCACGTCAAAACAAAGGACACTGCTCGTTGCTGTGATATGTTTCTTTTTGCCTCCAGCATAGGTTTAGTTTCGATGTTGCCACCTTTCACATTAGCACTGAATTATTACTTTCTCAAATCTGGGCTTCCCTGTGCTAGATCGCTCAAGGAAACGCAAGGACAGAACTGGAACTCCCGTAGTCGTCTCCTGCCTCCGCTCAATAAAAGCCAGTCACCGCGCGCGAAGTTTCCATAACCAAGTCGGGGATCAACGAAATTTGCGAACATGACACCCACACTGCGCTTCGCAGAGATTTGTGTGTGATAGAAAACGGATAACTGATCCTTTCTTTTTTAGAATCTTTTTGTATCCTCCCTAGCTCGCTCGCTCACGCACTCATTCACTCGCTCGCTCATGCACTCGCTGACTCGCTCGCTTATGCACTCGTCTACTCGCACTCATGCACTCGTCTACTCGCGCGCTCGTGCACGCGTTGACTTGCGCGCTCACGCACTCATACACTCGCTCGCTCACGCACTCATGTAGGCGCGCACGTGCTCACTCACTTGTTCCCTCCTTCCATTAGTTCATAAATGTGCGCGTGTACTCGCAACCTCTTGGAGATGTTGGGGGTGGCACACTTACACACACAAGATCACTAAGATGCTACACAAGTACTGCTTATGAATTTAATGCTCTGCAGTGGCGTTCTGAAGACCGCCAACGGCTTTGGAAAGGTCAACCAACAAGGGAAAAAAAAACAGAGCTTCTGGTATAATGTCAGGCACAAAGCTGCTACGTCACTTGTATGTGTTAAAAATCAGCATCGAATCTGGAACGCCGTACGTTGTGGTGCACCATACGTCAGTGGAACACCGTATTTAAACCAGCCGGAAATCGAACATCTGCAATTTGCAGAACATCTACGAAGATTAATACGGATCTTTAAAAACACAGCCGGGTGATATGTTCTCGCATTCTCTCTCGCGCGCGCGCGTGTGCGCGCACACACGCTCTCCTCTCTCTTTCTTCTAGCTAAACTCAGTGACAGCGCTGCGCCAGCGAAAGAGAAGGCAACTCTGAGGTGAAAGAGGACAAACTGTACATTACGCATTTTCTAAATCGATTTTTATTCGGCGAAGTAGCCACTGCCATCTTTGACTTTCAGTACAGTATATTTCCGGTAGACAGAAGGCGCCTAGAGAGTAGTAACAGCCCTTCACCCCCAGAGACTCAAGTCGCGAGTTAAGATGGCGCCCAATCAATGCCGCCATGCGCCTCCTTGTACAAGACGACTGGTAGCGGGGGTAAATGTATAACTAGGGCACACACACACATACACAAACACGCGCGCGTGCTGCATTGCAAAACATGTTCTATCAGAAAGCAAACTGGCACTTGGTATACTGAGGTAAGGCGCAGCATTTTAAAGAATGAAAATATTGTGCAAGCACGCTCGATTGCCCGCGTTTCTCCCCCCTCCCCAATTGTGTGTATGTGTGGGTTGTCTGTACGTGCCTGTGTGTGTATATGTGTGTGTGTGAGGGTGGGGGGTGTCCGTGCACATGGTTGGGTGTGGGGGGGGGGCGGGGGTGTCTGTGACTCTGTGTACACGCTTGTGTATGTGTGTATGTGTGGCTGTGTGTGCAGGTTACAGATCGAGAGGAAGGGTGACGACAGAGGCATCCTAAAGGTAGCTGACTGCAACATGTCGATATACTACTAGTTGTAAATCTGCAAACAGCTGTTCACTTGCATGAAGGTTATACCCAGACTTTTGTAGTTCCTGATTAATAACTGATGACCGACACGAACCCGAAGTTACATGGGACAGCAGATATCCCAAAACCAGATTTGATTTCAAAAGAAAGACATTCGACAATATTGTGTGCGCTTAGGAGAATACGAGGGGGAGAACAGACTGAATTCTTCACTAAACTGCTTTTAGACCAGTCCTGAGCCCTTGCGACATTTCAATCCCCGTCTTCCTGTAGGTCGAGTCCCTGTTCTGAAAGACTTTCCTAATCGGTCTCGGCATTTGCGCCACCGAAACAGAGGGAATTTTACTGCACTCGCTACTGAGAACGAAGCTAGTTTGTGACGTCGCTGACCTTGTAGGTAGACGTAGGAGCTTTGGCGTCAATGCCTAGGTTCACTCGCGATTTCTCGCGAACTGATACCTCTCTTTAGCCAACGTCTTCGTGGAGTTCCACCAGCTGTGGGCCTCAGGCGAGTTTCAAAGACTCGAGGAATGGGCCAATGTCACATTCACGGCTCCTATTGTTTGCCTAGCGACCCTCACGCCTCGTCTGTAAAACTGGCCCAAGTGTTTTCTAGCCTGTCTCCGCCAAGCGAGCTGTGTGCGTCCTGCCACTTATCGCATAATTTCGCATATTCTACCATTGGTACTCGCGCACCTGTGGGCCAGTGCAACGCATTCTTGTCCCTAATGACTCTCTCTCTCTCCCGGGCTGCGGCAAACAGGGATCGATATTAATTTTCAGTCCACCCCTGGTGAGGACGTCTAGCTGTTAACGACGATCACGTGATAATGCCGCGTGCGCCTTGTGGACAGACGTGTAAAGATGGGGGAAGCAGGGCAAATGATTTATGGACAGGATTATAAGGCCTCCTGTGACGTCCTCAAACTCCTTTGACAAACTTTCTGTCTTTGTTTTTCTTTCTTTCTTTCTTTCAGCCCACAGCTGGGTAACTTAAGCGTTCATATTTTTCTTTCCACACGTAAAATGGATGCAGAATACACAGCATGAACAGGACTTTCAAACAATCCTGTGAATGAAGAGCAAATACAAACATATAAGCAGCCCTGCCCTAAGGGCAATGATCTCTGTTTGCTGTGTTGGCTGATATATTGCAAATAACCAAAACATTATAGCAATTCTTACTTTTAATGAGCCTTTCTGAGAACAAAGATTACACTAAAGCTGAACAGTTATAACCCTGGCATTCCTTGAGACATACCTGCCGGGAAGCCTACTTCATACCCTGCATCCCCCCTCTCTCTGCCCCCAGGCTGCCAGAAAAACAAACAAAGAAACAAAACAAAGATAGAGCAACAGACTGATACACTGCACACACAGAGCAACAGACTGATGATACATTGCACACAAAGAGCAACACACTGATATACTGCGAACACAGAGTATGCAAACAGACAGAACAACAAATTGACATTGTGCACACAGAGACAGAGCAACAGACAAGACACACAGACAAAGAAACAGACTATGCACGCATATCATATCATACACAGACACAAACACGGTCAACAGATAGACATCATTGTTGTAGCACCTAGGATGACACTAATGTCTGCTAATCAGTTGTGGCAGAGATTTCAACAGATATCGAAAAGGATAAGTCTATACTGTCTGGATCGTTTTAAGAAGTTAGTTCAGTGAAGGCAGAGCCACGGTGTCTGGATCGTTTTAAGAAGTTAGTTCAGTGAAGGCAGAGCCACGGTGCAATCCAACACCTGTCGTCATGGGTCTCGGAGCTAAAACCATTTCACAGCAAAGGAACCACGCTAGCTCGAGAAGGACAGCTCACGCGTAATCGCAGTAAGGAGTTTCTATAACAATGCATGCATGACGGCCACATCTGTGTCTCGGCAGTGAGCAACGTGGAAAACAAGCAGCAGGACAACGGCCTCGCAGCGCCACTGGGCTTCCACCCAGCAGGCAGAAGCGCACAACGAATTGAAACATGAAAAAATAATGAGATTTATTTCCCAGTTCGGCTTTTACGCAGATCGGGTAGAGGACGGTTTGCATGGGCGACAACGTGTGCCATGTGGAAGCGATAAATGATGTACGTTATGGGGCTTGAACATCGACTTGCAAGGATTTAGGAAAGGTTGTTCTCCGACAAGGCAAAATTTTTGACGTAAACCAAGGCAACTCGGCCATCTCTGGTACTTATTTTCAGGTCAAGGTCGACCATCGGCAAGAGAAGAAAGAAGGAAGAGAAGGAGACGAAAGAAGGAAGAGAAGGAGACAAAAGAAGGAAGATAAGGGGAAGAAGGAATGAAGAGAAGGGGAAGAAAGAAGAAAGGGAAACGAAAGAAGGAAGAGAAGGAGAAGAAAGAAGGGGAGTAGGGAAGGAGATACTGGGCAATGATCCTGATTTGTTTTCTTGTCCCACAAATGTTACCCTGCACCAGGTGCTTTGTTTTCGCCCAGCAACAGATTTCCGATTGTCCTTAGAAGAAATCAGGTCACGCAGTAACAACAGTAGTGCTCCCGCAAAACAAACTCATCGCAATTGATGCTTTTCAAGCCCACGAGTACAAACTGCCCCAGGAACAGGCAACAGGCAATCAAAAGCAACATGTATGGCTGGAGAAGCTTCTGCGCTCTGCCTTCTACCCCCTTCCTGCCCTGTGGATCCTTGTCACCTCTCCCTCCTCCTCTCTCGAGTCTCCCCCCCCCCCTCTTCCTTCTCCGTCTGTTAGCATCCTCCGTCCTGTTTGTGTGTGTGTCTCTCTCTCTCTTTACTTCTGGGACGCTTTTTGCCCAATTATTCTTCCAACAACTCTCGCACAGCCGCTCCTGTTCTCTGCTTCCTTCCCACCATGTCTTTCACTCACTTATTCACTCACTGACCACGTGCACTGCGCACAAACCCACCTCACACACTTACTGACCATTCCGTAGGCGAACTTCGCATGAAATTTACTTTTCAACAAGCCAGGGGGCGAGGGGGGGGGGGAATGTGCTAGCAGCTTCATCCTTCTGTGTAGTAGTCCACAGGCATTCGGCCGTAATAAAGCAATATTCAAATATTTTAAAAGTCAGTGGAACAGAAAAGCGGGGAAATAAACGAACTTATTTTTATTGAACATAAATCCTCTATAAGTAATAGTTAAGTTCCCTAAAAATAATTTTGTCATCAAGCTGTCAGCTAAATTCGGCAAAGGACGGGAGGGAAGTTTACGTTCGAAGCAGATTTGGTTTATCCTAGCCATGTTTGCCAGTACAGAGAAAGTCTTCGGCGCTCAAGTTCAAATCTCACAGGGCCCTGTTGGCCATTGTCTTTCAGTTTTCTTGTTTAAATGCAACTCTCTGATGCATTCGAATTTCGTAATCGACTCAAAATAAAAGCACACTCAATAAACTGGTTGAAACAAAATGTCGCACAACCTTTATTCTGCATTACCATATCACTGACTTCTGCTTCTCACTTTAGAAACACAATAAAAATGATGGGGCAAAAGGAGTTAGAGAATTTTGGATTTAAAGGGATATAAATAACAAGCACGCGTGCAAAAAGGGACATTTCACGAAATCTGGGGCAGCTGTTAAGTTACGTATGTCCCACCCCTACGGCGACGCGAGCCACTGGCTAAATGATACTGATAATCTTACAAATACATCCATAGCGATGACCTGACGGCACTGGCCCAGTAATAAATTAGTGTGGTGAAGGGAAGCACTTGTTAGGCGATAAACCTGTATATTTAAACCGAGTGATGAAGGGCTGCATTGATCAAGCGACAGGCACATCTGCGACACCACGATAAAGTGATCACGGAGTCGTCGGCTAGTAACTCCATACCAGCGAATTCACCAGCTTATGACCCACAGACTTCTGACCTCGGGGAATCGATGGCTTGCTTCCGTCGATAAGATGACAATTTACAAGATATTTACAATTTAGCAGTGCCCGAATCTTGCCTTGACAACAGTATAATTAATCCCAGCATCTGTTTTGTTTAGGGCAAATGACCGATTATGCATATCTACAAAGACGGCCGAAACCCATGAGAACAAACCCATGCACGCACACTGACCCAAACAAACTTTCCCCTCCCCCTCCCCCTCCCTATACACTCGCAGACGACTGCCATGTCTGTTATTTTGGAAATTACATGAGACAGTTTTCTGAATTAATGTTGTCTCATGTCCGTTTTGCCCAGGTAGAACTGAATCGAAATTTCTATTTCTGTGTCTAAAATATAGTGGCCTAAGAGACAAATTTATCACACGGAATTAAACCCGACTTCCCTCGGCTTTTTCGTTTATCATTATTTCAAATGGCTAATGGTAACAAGAAAATCCCAAGTAATCTTGCCAATTACACTGATGAAGCTTTTCCGCTAATTCAAACCGAATGTCTGTGCAGTCGATGGCTGTCGGTAATAACTGTGTTGTGTATGTGTGAAACTACATCTATTTGTCAATCTCCTTTTACGTACAATATGTAGTTGTGCTTCATTTTATGTTCAGCTAAATGGCAATGTTGCTATAAATTCTAAGGCACCCCACCAAAAGGCCTTTTCACTAAAATTCAGTTCAGCTGAATACAATGCTGCACCTGCACAGCCACAAAAGACGGGAAGACTGGCAGACGCCTGACAACACACTAAGTTTTCAGACATACGCCGTACCTGTCTAGCCCGTATCTCTAGCTGACGCTTAAGATGCCGAGATATTGATCGGTGGCAAGACAGTTACTCAGAAAATGCGAAAAATATGGTTTTAAACCTGCTGACTCCATTCCTGTGAGTCGATATCCTCGGTCACAGTTCTAGGCAAACACAACTCGATTACTCTTCCGCAATTTCGATTAAATTTTTATTATCCTAACAAAGTCCTTGATGATATATAAACCATGGCTTGGTTATCCTAGGTTGTCCCTACTGTGTTACCTAAAAAACACCTGACAAATATCTTGAAGGCCGTATATGAAGACCACAACTTAACGTCAAGTCTTGACCTATATCTTATCTAAAAACGCACCAGCTCTTGACATCATAAGACTTGATAACTTTTTTTTTCAAAAACCAAAGATGAAAACAAGCAATCGTCACACATTCTAAGTCCATCAGAATAGATTCAAAAGAGAAACGTATGGCTGCTGTGCCCAGGATAGGCACTGCCCATACAGCACATCCATATTTACAGATCTTTAACGAGCAATAAGCTCACGACAGAAAGAAAGACAGGTAGACAGACAGGCACACTCTAAATATTTGTAACACTAGTTAGAGTAAATTCGCTAATTGCCGTACATGTCTGTATTACCGTACATTTGGTTTCTTTTGTTTGCCGTGCTCATCCCGTTCGATACTAGTTGAAAACTCAGCACAGAACTGATTGCCGGTTTAGTTTCGCATAGAATGATGCCAACGCTGTTCGTCCAAATAAAAATGTGTCTGGTAAAAGGGCGCCGATTTCGACCCACTAAGACTACTCAGGAATTTTTTGCATGTACTTTCCGAGTTTTGCTTGAGCATCGTCAGTTTTGTAACGAAGAAAAACCACTGTTTGAAAAAAATGTCAGATAACAGTGGGGAAATACTTGTTTTCGTTAAATTGATCCCTTTTGGACAGATTAGTTCATAAATATTGATTAACAATTAAAAAATATACGATCTTTGTTCCAAAAACAAAACTGTATGGAAACAGAAGGTGAAAGAAACATGTATTTTTATTGCCGTACATTAAACTATAAAGATACAATTTTGACGACTGAATATCCGACTGGACACGGATACGAGGGCGCAGTCTTTTTCTGTTATCAAGGCAAACATCCTAGAAAAATGCTGATTAGAGAACTTTCCAGGTCTCTATTCTTATCATCCAATGGTTGTAAGAATAGCAGAGAAATAACTGATGTCATATCAGCTTTAAATTTAGCTGCAGGTCTATCTGGTTCCTCGGAAATACTCGAAAACCCGAAAAAGTACAGCAATTAGCGAATCTACTCTACATGTTAAAAGTGTTAAAGCAGGTGCATGTACAAATAGTATGTGAGGTGAGTGTGTGCATGTACAAATAGTATGTGAGGTGAGTGTGTGCATGTACAAATAGTATGTGAGGTGAGTGCTACATGCGTTCTAAGTGTTTTTAGCATGCCACTACTTGACTGAACACTTGCTGCTGGCACACATTTGCAGCATTTTCAGAACACAATTTATACATATTCAGGCTCTCCAGAACACTTTCCAAAACACAGACCAGAGCACTTTTTTCACTAAAGCTTTCTAGATCAATGTAAAATCTGTTCTGTTTCGGTAACAAAATAAGTGTTTTAACTTGAATACTTCTTGTTTACAGTGCAGGCAGAATGACAGACAGACAGAACAATGAAAAAGACATCTGGAGATGTAACGAGTAACATATGCACGAAGACAGACAGAAAGGCAAGCAGGCAGACAGACAGACAGACGCGCTGGCACGCAAGCAGACAGACACATAGACACAAGCAGACAGTTTGAGTCCTGTTTACCAAGGCCCACCAAGAGAAGACAGTGGTAACTCAAGTCTATCCCATGGGAGCAAAGCCAGCCAGCGTCACGTGACTCTACCAAGTCAAACGAAAGCAGTCACAAGAAACTACGCCGCCTATCTGCAAGAAAAGATTAGTTAATTTCAACAAAACTGGGTCGAATATATTCTGCGCAGATATATATTTTCGCTAAAACGTCGAGGAGAAGCTGAGTAGGCGAATTCTTCCGTCGCAATCAGACGCAGTTGGATTCTTTCTGAACGGCTGGTTTTATGCGACGTAATCGTCCCACGACGGTGATGGATGAAAAAGGAGGAAGGGAAGAAGGAAGGGAATAAAAGGTTGAGGAAGGGGGTGGGGTAGCAAATCCACTGGATCTCTAGCAAGCACACAATGATTCCAAGGACACACAAAGGGTGAATGATCTGATGTAAAATTAAACACCGCCTGAAGGGATAGTATAAACATGAGTACAATAAAAATAGCGTACCATTCTCAAATCCTCACACATACCCCGTAGTAACTAGGAAAAAAATTATCAAAACATGGTAACAAGTGTGCGCGTTCAGTATTTAGTGATGTGGATCTTCATTGCATTGGGGCTGGGCTGGGGGTTACAGATCTATAGGATGATCGATGTAACATGTCTGTATTTGTAAGCTTACATGAGCATTTCATTTATTCAATTGTTTTGATTTTTCTCTTCCCTCCCTTATAAGAGCTTGTTTAAAAAAATATAGTGGCATGTCTAGTACAAACTTTGTTTTAACTTGTCCTTGTTATGTCTGAATAATACAAAGGTTTAAAATATTCTGTACTGACCGACGATCAGTAGTGCCGCGCCTCGGTTCAGACTTCCACTTGTGCAAGCCTCAGCAAACATGCCAGGCCAGACAAAATGCCGGCCACTGAGTGCCTGCAGATTTTCCTCGGATGCTGACGTATGTCTCACGTGTAACTATATACGTCTTCCACCTCAGTCATAAGAAAGACAGACCTGGAAACGCCGTGTCTGAGAATAACTTGCCTGAGCACAAACCCCGCGTTGTCCACGATGCAAGCTTTGAGGAAAAGTGGGAGACAACCAGAACCTTGCAGGATTTGGGGTTCTGAAAATACATTTCAGCTTCTTTGCCACAAGCCGAGTTACGCGGGCGGTGGGACAGGGATCGGTGCTTGCCGACAACCACATTCATTCCTCAGCATGGACGGTGTTTCCATGAGCCTGGGAGCGCACGTGCTGACATTGACCTCATCAGTGCATGAACTGACAGCGGCAGCTCCTGCTTCAGCAGGCTATGCGTGTGTACGTATATTGATCGGACGGGTCCCACCAGCAAGGTCGGCATACCTGAGGGACGCCGCAGGAGGTGAGCGGATGGTGGCGGGTCGTGTGATTACACAATATGTGAGAATGCACGTGCTGTGAGCGCGACCTGGAAGCCATACAGCGGTTGTGAGGACAGTACAAAACGCGTGGGTCGCAGCAGGTGTTTCAGAAATCTTGTGACTGTGCAGCTCAGTGCAGCTAACAAGGCAAAGGGCGGAAAAACTCGAGTCTGAGTTAATATGTCCACGTTCATGCAAACACTTGAGCAGGCACGTTTGCATGAACACCAGCAAGCACACTCCTATATACACAATAAGCAATCATAGATACAACCACACAAAACCACGCGCGCTCCCACGCACACACGTATGTACCCTCACACATACACGCACACACACATACACGCACAACTAAATGTTTGTCCTGCGCGAGTCCTAGCACAGTTTGAGTTTCGCTTAGTTCTAAACTGCACCATATTCAGCTCAATATCTGACTCAGTACAAAAGATTGCAAGTCTGTAAGCGCTTAAAAAACGACAACACTGGACAACTTCGTTGTACGATCGGCTTGCGCCAACAAAATACTATGGCCTCGCCAAGTGCAGGTAGGAAGACACCTGTACAGCTCGGGACGAAAATCCAAATTTTCAAGTGACGTCTGTAATTCATCACCGGCTTTAAGCGGTGGCTGTTTTAAATAGGATTTTTGTTCTTTTTAAAAAAAAATCAGGTTAGTTCACCAAACCCACATATAAGATGATCAATATCTCACCTCTCGTTTCCCTTGGGCTAAACTTCCATTAAAAACGCTTTCGTGTCCCCCCCCCCCCACCACCACCACCAGCTGGTGTATATCCTAAGTGTTACGTATCGTGCTGTGTTGGCAGGGAAGGGTTGCACAGATCGTAAACGCGTGTGAAATTATTCATGACGACGGCGCTGCGCCCACTGTTTGGCGCGCAATCTCGTTATCTGCACGTCCTCGTCTGGCAGCAGCCGCCCCACTCCAGGCGATCAATGCTGCTCTCAAGGCTGGTCAGCCCTCGCCACACGGGCAAGATTCTCGGGCACAAGGCGGTGTACGCGGTACAGCTTCGCCACCCTGCTTTTGTCGTCACTTTTCAGCTGTGACGCACCGCGGAGCTGTGACGCACCGCGGAGCTGTGACCTAGGAAGCCTCGTCAATTTTCACAGTCCAGCCCGTCAAAACATATTCCTGAGGAGAATGGTAAGAGCTTTGCTCAGCTATTCCAATCAATCCCAACATTAGGAACATTTCCACTCGAGAAAATGCACACTATCCAATGTGCCTGAAGAGATTTATTTCGCAAAAAAGAAACCAAGATCAACATTTATAAGTACACGAGGGTATAAAACGTGTATAAATAATACAATTCATGCACATACACATATATACAAATTTAAATGTTCGCAAATATTTTTATATCTATGCATGTCCAACCTTCACGTTTAAAAGCCGAAAAAAGGTCCGATTAAAAAAGTACGTCTTTGGGCGTTTTTCGTTCTCTACACAATGTAGCGGACTATTACCGTCTTTTATTCTGCTCATTGGTTTCTTGCTTTCTTAAGCTTTCTTAAGTAAGCAGGTTCCCATATTTCGTAGTTTGTACACGTTTTAAAGCGTTTTATTCGGACCACAAAAAACTATATTGCACCCAAACGCTTTCTCACTCACTCCTTCACTCACCTACCTACAGTAATTGCACAGTGGACAGAGTATTGGAAAACATAACTACGTTGTTAAGGCCTTTCTTAACTGGACGAATTGGGATCCTACTTCGCCAGACGGGGCCTGCATACGACCTGGTTTCTCTGGTAAGGAAAGGCCCTTAAATAACAGACTCTAGACAGCAAGAGAATATCTGTCCAATATCTCAATGGCCCGAGGATGTATCATCAAAACAAAACATTTTGCCAACGAATGTCTTTTCAGAGCCTGCCCAGAAAACATGATTGGCATGGCCATGAACCAAGCGGGATTACTCTAGCTCACAAAAGATAACGTTCCAGGTCTGGATTTGTGACGACCCTTCCTTCTGGCAAAATGTCTTAAGATATATCAGCTGAGTGACGCCGACCTGTAGAAAGTGCACGAACCACACAGAAATATCCCGCAACAAAGGACCGTTCGCCTCTTTTGGCCGAAATCAGATAGACTCCTGGCTTGCAGCTAATGAGACTGAAGATAATAAGCACCCTATGTCCTTTGCCCTTCAGCTTCCGGGAAAGAAAACCCTTTATCATTAACTCTAATGCACAGCGCCTCTAGCTGGGCACTAGAATGCTATCGCGTGCTGAGGTGAACCACCATCATGCTTTCATGAACTTGTCCTTTTCGTGGACCTCAAATTCCGTGATAGATGATATGATACAAATCTTCAGAATGTGCCAGAATAATTTCACGGACTGTAGTCTACTCGGGAAATTCTTTCTACTCCGAACGTGTCTTCTTGTGTGCTCACCCTCACACAAACTACGCTAACAGGGCGACAGAGTGCATGCAGAAAAACGCAGCACTGCACTGGTATACCACGTACATATCAACCTAAACTCTCCAAAAAAAAGAGAATCACATAACTCAGTAATACAGTGAAAGACAATCGTTATTTAAAAATGGATATAACTCCAACATAGGTACTGGCAGCGCTCAAACATAGCCGTATGCAGACGCCTGTGCCCAAGGGAGCTTACCGTACCCAAACACGTAGCAAAGAGAGGGCCGAAAGAAAGGAACTTGGCAGATCCTCATAAAAAGATCTTCCATTCCTTTCTTTATCACGGCGCTATTCTTCACACAGCTAACCCTCGGTGCACAACGTGTGCATACAGAGAATCCATGTTAATGTAGTCAGCCCGCTCACTAAGCGTGTGTTGACAACTAGGATTCAACGACGAACACAACATACGACAAATACATGAAATCCTCAAGGTGCAAATTGTAATTAATAAAGAACAAATGAGGACTGAGCGCATAAATTATCGAAAGATAACTCCAACATAGGTACTAGGACTGCCAAGTTCCTTTCTTTCGGCCCTCTCTTTGCTACGTGTTTGGGTACGGTAAGCTCCCTTGGGCACAGGCGTCTGCATACGACTATGTTTGAGCCCTGCCAGTATCTATGTTTGAGTTATCTTTCGATAACTTAAGCCCTCGGTCCTCATTTGTTCTTTATTAATTACAAATGGATATGAAAAGTGGCTGCCTGTCACGGGAATGCTCTCAGCTTTATTTACACGTCAGTCTGAGCTAGATCTACATATCAGCTATCAGACAACTCTCCTATCACCTGCTACACACAAACAACAGCAATAAGGTGCACATGCCTTGCCCAAGACCCACTCCACAAGGATGACTTGATGGAAAGCTTCTTCACCGCATCTTCTGTTATAAAATCAACACAAACACGAACACAAAGCGGAAACGCAACCCCACCGAGGATTGTTAGGCGCTTGACGTTGACGTCACACCAATCACGCCTCAATGCGACGCACCAAGTGTTCCTTGAACTCGTAAAGAGAAAAGAAACAGGTGACTGCTGCTTGGAGCAACAACAAAGAGAACTTAGCCAGGCGAGACTTAGACAAGACGTCAACGTTTCAGAGCATAGCTCCTTCTTCAGGACGACACAAATAACAAATAAACAAAAAGGGTTCACTTAACTGGACAGGATAGCGTCTGTCAGTTAAGTGAACCCTTTTTGTTTGTTATTTGTTATCTGTTTGTGTCGTCCTGAAGGAGCTCTGCTCCGAAACGTTGACGTCTTGTCTAAGTCGCGCCTGGCTAAGTTCTCTTTGTTGTTACCTCTGAACTCGTTCCACACACAGGTCCAGTCAGTCGCGATCGCTCTAGAACCCAACCTATACTTCTCACTTCAAGCTATCCTAGCTTCACGCCGCCGTCCCCCTTTCTTCCATCGCGATTACCTCCTTCACCTTCCGCGACTTTGTCGTAGCCGGTAGCGTAGATACTTTCCACGACGGAAAAGATTCTCGTGCCCAGTCGCCCGGCGATCCCACGCATCGAATCACAGTTGCAACACAGCAACTGACTGATGCAAAACAGTAAGACTAGGCACCAAGGACAACATAATGCTCACAACAGCAAAGGCCTTTCAGTAAAGAAGCAGCAAAACGGCACTGTTAGCAAGAAGGACAGCAAGAAGCCTGCTAAAGAGATCTACCAAAAAGGTCTGTATTCGAAATAGCAAAAGGCAACTTACATTCAAACAGTAGGAGTTTTATACATCTCAAAATCAGATTCTTCCATGCAACATCCCATTCACACAATTACCTGAAATTCCAATACAGCAATATCCAACCAAAACAGAGACAAGTTAACCACGCTCCCTGTGGTGGTGACCTTGATGTTGCTCTGACCCTTGGTCATAAAGCCAAAGGAAGGTAGAAGTCAGGTCGCCATCTAGAGACCCGCTATTGTGACTCAACTCCCCGCCAACTATCTACCCGTGCAGCTCCCATACTTAACATTATATTTAACTGGCCGTTGTATGAAATCTCCTGTTCTACGACAGTAGAGTCAAATTAACACCTTTACTCGTTATATCAGCCCTGCGAATTCACACCTGCAGACTCTAGTCATCCATATCAAGTGGACGCCTGGAGATTAGCTGGGCTTAGGAAGTGCGACTACTGTGTTTGCCACTATACATAATCGGCTTAGACAGGGGTCTAAACACAGAGATTTAACACATAATATGGAATAAGATTATTAGCACAAGAAGTACAAAAAAGTCTAAACTATGAATTATTAGTCCTACCGGACACAAAACGTACCACTGACACTCATAGCTCATCAGTATTACTTAAAAAATTTTATGAGTTTGGCGGACACCTGAAAGTCTCTCTTCTCGCACTTAGTTTACCAAGAACTTGCAGGAGGTACTTCTAGGCTCTTAACTATTAAGCTGTAGGTTGTTCTGCGTGAAACTGGCATTTGCATGTACTTCAGATAAATCATACATAAAGTTTAAATGTGATGAAAGTCTACAAGAACACACACAGCTGATAATTCAAAAACTAACAACTTTTCCTTTACATTTTTAATAAAAGCCGCCCTTGTCATGAGGTTTCAGAAAACATGTGGGCTGACAAAATGAATTCATTCCTCCCCTCGCTCTACGCACGATTTCTCTGTAACTGCAGCCGTTCACTTTTTGAGAAAAAATGTGGCTCGCTGTTCAAATGCCCTTAAATGATGGGCGAAATAAAGAAATCAGTGGGGGGCGACAGAATCTAGGGAAGATAAGCAGTCTTTTGCAAATGCCAGTACGTCTAAACACCTGCCTCCGCCTTACACGTCCACTACATCTTAAGACAGAAATAGTAAAAGGAACATAACAGGTGTGCGCGCGCACGTGCGTATGCACGGGTTTGCAACGGCGTTCTGGTGCATGAAATAGCGGGGGAGGTGGCAAGGAGATGGAGGGGGGAGACCATCAGGGTTGGAAACGTTCCGTTTAAATTATTTGTTTAAAAAAGTCAGGGTTAAAATCTGATTAGCTTGCATGTCGATTCCGTTCAGACGTATATAACGACAGCGGCAAGTCACGCGGTAGAGACAGATCAATGGCGGGAACACCTGTCGGGGCTCTGGCCTTTACCTGGCATTCTTTAGAGCATAGACTGTGTTGACGGCGACCGGAAGTGCGCAGGACGACCATCCAAGCAGCTACTAACAAAGGTCACATCGCTGCATTAACGCACGACATTTCCGGGAACGCTGCCGCACTAGGCCATCCAATCTTCCCATACATAAAATGTATGAACCTTTCCCGCAATCTTTCTGGAGTTCTTGTAAACATACGCTAAGCACCACTGGCACCAAACGAATCCCCAGTTACTAGAGCTGCTGACAGAGTCCTTATCGTCATCTTTTTCCGGCAAAGTACAACACGTGGACTGCCGCAAGATAACTGGAAAGATAACCGTAGGTTATAATTTCATTAGGCGAAAATTGTGGCTACAACCCCGAACGACCGGTCTCAAGAATCCTAGCGAAAGACTTTTTTTCTGCTGAGACGGTGCATGCCAAGTGAAATTTTCAACGTAATGTACGGCAAAAGTTTTGTCTGGAAAAGCTGGTGTTTGGGATCATTTTAGCCCTATTAAAATGGTGGACATGTACTGTTACACAAAGAAACACGCTGCATGCTTCGACTGTAGAAAGGCGCTCGCTCTTTCACGTCCCTTTGTTGGGCGCGTGTGCAGGCGAAGTCCAGCTAGCACAGAATCAATCGCGAGTTAAGTCTTGGTGGTACGCGTCCTATTGATCAGAACACAACCGCCGAACTGGTGGGGGGGGGGGGGAGCGGGGAAGGGTATGGAGTGAAGCTTTAGGGCTAAAAACTTCCCAAGCACAGTGTCTGCCCAACAGTGTATATTGATCTCTTCCTGCATCAATGCATCCAAGGCTAGATGGGCTGGGCCACCGGGTGAGGAACATTCGACTTGAAAATGAACTTCTGCATTAAGTTTTCTCCTTCTCTTCTGTTCCCGCCCCTCCCCCTCGACCCCATTTCGTAGTCTGCTTTGTTGCTGTGCTCCGATCTGATTGTGACTCCGTGCATAAAGACCTCTACATAATCTATATCACTCTTCCCACTTCCTCGCCTGCCTGCCTCCCGCGCTCTTCCGTCTCTGTGCGTCCCTGCGTGTGCTCACGTGAGCAGTGTCTGCAGGCAAGTGGACTGTGTGCGTGCGTCCCTGCGTGTGTTCGCGTGGGCAGGTGTCTCCAGGCAAGTGGACACGAATGTATCTGTTCGATTCTCTTGAAACTTACTAGTGGGGCTGTGGGCGGCGTTAACTGGTAAGTATCTGGCTGTCTCCATCTCCGCCACCTAACACGCGAAATTGTAGCCACAGATCAGCTGACAGGCGTGCGTGCAAGTACGTAGCTGTGAAGGGGCCAGCGTGCAGCGTGATGCATACGGGCTTGCCAACGAAATTTGCAGTGACAGCAGTTTACAGGTGCAGACGACGATAATGACTACGTAGTGACGCCCGCACGCCGAAGGCATGCTCCACGCGCCGCCAGCTGAAACGACGCTGCCTGGTGCCTGGCGCGCAGCGCTGTACAGTGTTGTGCTATTGTCGACCGTCATCGTCAATGCTATCGGACCTCGTACGGCACTACGTCACAGAAACGGAATAGACTATGGGTCACGTGATTCCTGAACGTCACGAAAGTCGCTTAAGTGATGGCCGAGAAAACAAACGCAAAACAGAGAAAGGGGGAGGGGAGGGGAGTGGGTACAGGGGTGGGACTGCGAGAAATACGAAATTACTGACACGGCAAAATTCCTGCCTGCTGCATTCCTGAGAAAAATATGTACTAACACGCCAGTCAGCTTGCTTCAGGTTGTCCCACTCCCTAGATTATCAGAACGATCATAAGGAAGATGGTGCTTGTGCTGACGGTCATGCTGACGATGATGATCATGATGACGACGACAGAAAAAAAGCGACGCCTATAGCACTGACGATTGTTTAGTGCTACCAGTCTCAGCGTCTCCGCCATTCTTTCTCCAAGGTTCCACCCTACTGCCCACGCATGTAAAATTTCATCTCACACCGTCTCATTACGCAACTTGATATGTAGCTAGAGCCCGTTATGGTGGTAGTGGGGTGAGTAGAGGCAGCAAAAGCACACGAGAACAGCACCGATACATGATTGTTGAAATGCGCAGGGATATAATACGTATAATGTATCCCCTCTAACCCCACTATCTCATTCACGCACCATATACACATGCATTTACTCCACACCACACTATACATACACATGTTTAACACGGACGTCCGCGTTCACAACACAAAGAGAGAGAGAGAGAGACCAACACCTCTGACTCGAATGGACTTAAAATTAGTATCATACACAAAACCTTTCGTAGAATTAAAAGCCACAAAGGTGGCTTCATGCATTTTATAACCTGTGGTTAGCAGCTGCGATCAATAAATAAATCAATCAATCAATCTATAAATACACAAATGAATAATGAAGAGCTACACCCGAAGTACAAAGAAAGCAAAGAGCCCTGAACCCCTCCAGTACCACACTTACCAATGACAGTATTAGGCCGATGTAGCGAGGGCTGACCACAGGCGCGTGCCATGGCGGTGTCCGTTACACGCGGCACACAGTCCCACACCGGCAGTATGACGACACTCCCTGACCTGTTTGCTTCCTCCTTGCTCCTCAGTTCAAGGGCAGACTAAATCGGACTCGGTAACCACCTGGCCAGCCTACGCGCACGCTGTCACCCCCATGCTGCTGGCCGTGATCAGCCAAGCAACAGCAACAACAATAACCGGCGCCAACTACTTGTAACACTGATCCGGCCTGAAAAAGGATCTCACCACACACAGAGGGAACGGCGGTCAGTAGGCTCCAGTACAACCATCGACACCACCACCACGAGAAGAACAACACGCCACGAAAGCAGGGTATCGCACACGATGATGACAACGCTGGGCTGAGCACAGTAGCTGGCAGCTGTCACTCAGCCGCTGTCTCCCCACAGCCACACTGC
Organism: Lanistes nyassanus; assembly: GCA_004794575.1. Classification (NCBI taxonomy): domain Eukaryota; kingdom Metazoa; phylum Mollusca; class Gastropoda; order Architaenioglossa; family Ampullariidae; genus Lanistes; species Lanistes nyassanus. The sequence continues at coordinate 5,565 of SMGT01004183.1, read as the reverse complement.
GCCTCAGCGACAGCGACAGCAAGCAGGCCAGCACCGGCACCACCATAAGCAGGAAGCCCAAGACGGCTTGCGCTGGAATCCTCCCTGCGTCACAGCGCGGCGGCGGCGGTAGCAGCGACAACGCACACCGCGCCACACGCAGCGCGGCAGGCTGGCCCCCGAGTCTATAATGGTATTCCGGAGGCTGCCATGTTCTATTGGCAATATCGATACTTCTCATCAATGGACACCACTCCATAGCAGCCACGACGCCTATATATGGAAGTCCTGCGAAAGCACTGCCATGGCAACGCCTCCAGAAATCAATAGACGTTTTTTCCCTCCCTTCCTAGACCATGGGCAGCCAATGAGCACGGAGCTGAAGGAGGGACTGCCAAGGCATTGATTTTTGGACGCTACCGAGCACGAAAAAAAAAAAGGAAACAGAAAACGGAAAGCGGGGGAGGGGGACAGAAAGAATTAAAGGTCCCTTCCTTTCCTTCTCTTACCATGCTTTTCAAAAGCCAAAGAGAACGGCGAGGACGTGATGGGGCAAGCAGTACTAGCTTTATCGCCGTAAAATTCACGCCTGTCTGCGCCCCTCAAAATGGCCGAGTGCAGGCTAGCCCCAGCCGTATAGCCCTCCCTTCTGCCTCCTTGCGTGTCAGCGACACGCTGCTGATGATAATAAGTACATTGAAGCACGTATCAACGCGGATTCCACCAGCTTCTACGGTGTCCAAGAGCTGAAGTCCTGGAAACACGAGCAGTCAGACGCTCCTAAGTGACAGTCTTAACCAGGTTTGGGAACTAGGACGCACGTTTGTGCCGTTAAGAAAGGCTGTAATGGACAAACATTGAGAATATGCACACATTAGGGGAACAGTAAAAGTTAATGACCTTTAAAACTTCTTCTTCCACTGATTTTCGTGTCATTTTTCCTATGTTGGTTACTATATGTGATTACGGGTATTCCTGTAAAGTTCTAACATAAAAGCCGACTATATCATTCATTCTGTCACCCACACCCACCCTCACGCCCACATTAAACCACAGTAAATGTGCACGGTGTCCACATTATGCAGACAACGTTAGACCTAGACCACTGTATAATAAGATCAAGATATCTTTTGGAATATCTGGATGACCTGTGGAGCAGACACTCCAGCAGTAAGGCCAGGAATAACTGCTCGCTTACATTCTCCCTACCAAAGAGTAAGCAGTGTTCATGTGCTCGTCTTTCTGACATCGCAGGGATGTGTTCCAAACAATTTGTTCCGGATCATGTGCGTGCCAACCACTCTTGAAGTGATGTGCATGTGTGCATGCGTGTGAGTTATATCCGTTTCAGACTTTTCTGATCTGAGATATCAAGTCTGTTCTCTCCGATCAATAACGACACTCTCGCTTGGTCAGCGTAAATCTCCATCCTTCCAAAATAAACTCCATTTTCTTCTTCTTCTTCATCTGCTCTGCCGGGCGGGCCGGGCGTACCGACATTTATTTCTGCGGACGCCAGTAACTGGGTCGAGACGTCAAGCTGGAAGCCCTGTATTTGCTATCTGATTACTGGGTCTGTCGCCCTGCGGCCAGCTCCTGCTTCTAATGGGATATACATAATACCAGTACCAAGAGTGGTTCTGGGATTGGTTCCTTTATCACAAGTTTTCTACATCCACACAGACACAGATGGACGCGCCTACCCGCCCAAAATAAACGCGCATGTGCCTGCAAGCGCATGTAGGAGTGTTGGTGTGTGTGTGTGTGGGGGGGGGGTTCCTAAGAGAGAGAGAGAGAGCAAGAATGACCTCTTTACTTGGGCAGACCCAACCTCATAAGCGGATGGGCCGGGGTGAGGAGGGACCAAAGAATAGAGTAAATGAAATAGGGACGAGTGGAGGTACAGACGGAGGGGGAAGGAAGAAAAGAAAACAAACCACCTATCTCAAATTCGGTCGAGGTGGTCGAATGGTTCGCGACAAACAAGTTAAACGTGTGGTGGAAACGAGGCCGATACATGCATGCGCTGAGCAGCAGGACTGCACTGAACGTGAAGCCACGCCATCGAGATGGCCTGATCACTGGACGCCCACGTGACCCCGCCCCCGCTTGTCCTTGCTGCCAGGAGGACGGTGCTTACTCAGCAAAAATTTGTCTGCCAGACCAGGCCAGACTATGCGAGGAAATAGCTGCGGAAACGGGACACCAGAGGACGCACGTGCTCCAAGTTCCTCAGCACGTGGGACTTCGGGTCTCCATTTTAAGGAAAGCGATAGCGTTTACAAAGCGCAGTACACAGCACGGACAGACAAGCCAAATTTACAGTAAGTCTAAACATATTAAAGTGAAATTTAATGTCTTTCTTTTTTTTAACAAATGCTAATTAACTATCTTACACTTCCGATGAGCATAACAGCAGAAAATCGAGTATAAAACACTAAGAACCTTCCGTAATTATTGTTATAACGAATGCAAGCCTGTTTTTTTTTTAAAGAGACATTACTGTGGCAGTGTCGAAGATTCAAACAAAAATGGCTTATTGCTACAAATATTTTGAACATAGTTTTATTAACATGTAGATCGCCTAGATGTGTCTAAAATATATTTTAGCATTATAAATGTTGTCTCCTACATATAGTACCAGTAATTAATGAAATTTGGTCACTTTTGTCACAGATAACCGGACGCTGTAAGTTATCCAACTAGCAAAATGATCTCTGTTTCAGGTACACATTGTACTCTTAAGATATACATATATGAAAGGCACTGCAGTTGGTCAAAATAATGCCAAGCTAGTAAACCAACAGAAACATTTTTTAAGCCAAAACTCGAGTGGCTTTATCAACAAGCTTCGCAGTAAATGAAGACGTGTGCACGTGCATTGGTAGTCCTTCCAGTTAAAGTCAAACTCTACTGGTGCTCAAAGAGTAGGACACACCAGAAATCGACTCACGGACACCACTTTAACACCCCTTTAACAAGCCTCTCGGAAGGCTGGAAGTGGGAAAGCCTGTGTATCATCTACCGCCCGACAACTGTCGGCCCCATGGGGTGGAAATGGGTTGGAGGGGAAGTGGGGGCTGGGGTAGACTTTACTCAGAACGCACAGCACACAGCAAGGCGCATGCATTCAAGATTAATCCTAAGTGACGGCAGAAAAATAAAATGTTACACCCATTTCTGATCCCAAAGGTTCTTACACGTTACAGGAGAAGAGATCGAACTCGAATCACAGATCCTGCGTTCACTAAACAGAATAAACCTTCCCTCCTTTACAGTCTTACATCGAATGGGGTCAGACTTCTCCGAGACACGAAAGAGAACCCTGGGACATATCCTACATGCTGGAAGAATTACAATATAAAAAAAGACACATACACGTTCGGAACATGTCATATCAGGCTTTTTCTGAATGCAAACCCGACTGTGTAACCTTAAACTGTGCAAGGACGAGTCGCCTACCGGGAGATGGTGTACTGTGACAGCTCTGTTTGGAGTCGTCTTCACCGTTCAACAGACTACGTTTCCAGACACCAGTTCCCTTTGCGTCAAGACCACGATAGTCAACTTTTGCTTCCCAGCTCTATTTGTTTGTTTGTAATCCAGACACGCATCTATAAACTCCTTACAAAGACATAGCGGTTCTTTTATTTGTGTATCTGCTGGCGAGATTGAAGATAACTGGAGTTAGGCCTAGTGCAGCAAAACTCGGGCCGGACGCTTCAACCTTCGCCTTATCGACGTCAGCGCTCGCTTGCGCTCGGTGGGTGGACAAGACTGGTTTTGGCAAGCAGTCCATGAACGACCAAGCACCCAAGTCATCGGTGATGGAGATCCAATTTTGACAGAGACGGGAATCTGATCAATGCCTGGAAGCAAGCGGCCAGCAAGCGGTGGTTGCCCATCAAGCAGCACGCCTGCCTGGCCGTCAGTGGGACTCTCCCGGGCAAGTGCAAACAAAGGCCCCGACTGGCAATGGGAGTCGGTCTCTTTCTGGGACAAGCCCCGGGCTGAGATCACAGTCTAACCCTCCGAGTTGTCGCTGGTTTTTATTTAACCCCAGTCCCATCAGCAAGCTTTTCCTGCGTTATTATGCACTGACACTACTCGTTCAGTGACGGGGGATGGGGGAGGGCTGTTGGTAGAGCTGCGGACTAGCAGGTGGAACGTTGCTGGTTCGAATCCTGGTGCGGACAGGGATTATTTCCTGGAGTTAAACATTGTGCAAACTCCATTCGGCCATCTCCCCGCACACTAAACGGCCGGTTCGCACTGGTCATCTCACTGCAGCTATCAGGCTGGTGGTTCTTTCAGTGCATAGCTTAGTAACAGGCAAAATCTGTGAAATCACTCTAAAATAACCAACCAACCAACTGCCCTGTGTCTGTGAGACGAATGACTCTGAGGACGCAGGAACGCACCCACTCATCTTAAGAGCCCATGTATACTTGCGTATTATACAGGCAGACAGAAAGACGGACGGACGGAAGGACGGACGGACAGAGAGGGAGGGAAAGCGAAAGAGAGAAATAGCAAGCTGTGCAGGCGCACCGCTCACAAATATGTCGTTTAATTCTTAATGCAGCCATGCTATTTAAAAAGCTTTTATGAAACAGAATTTCCCACTTCTTCGCCTTACCTTCAAACGCGAGGTGGCGCTATGCGGGCGACAAAGGTGCTGGGAATAAAAACCCTGATAAGCTGATGACGTCAGAAGGCTCTAAGGTGGCATAGCCGCTGTGCGCAGGCGCTCAGACTGGTCGTGGAGTCGACCTCTCCAGCCCACGAGAACGTCAGCTTTTTCTGCAGGCTGCTGAAGATCTTTACTGCAAAAGTTGCGGGGCGACACGCTTCATTTCCATTCTGATAAACCCTGGATGAGGCCAGTGACGTCTGGGGGATAAAACAGGCAAATTGCTTGTTTAACATCCTCACAACAGCAAGCACATGCAAACATACACCTTAGAATAACGTGCAAGCCGTCAGCAAGTGCACGGTAATCTGATGATCACGATGATCAGAATGGACGAAGACCGGGCAGAAAAGCCTGACGAATCGGCAGCACTGTACAGTCCACCGTCAGCCAGCTGTGTTTATTGCGAACTCTTGTCATCTGTAATATTTAGTATCCTGTGACATGTGTGTGGCAGACCACAAGACAGTCTTAAGGCTACGCCACACTTGCAATGAAAAACAGTTTTGTAAACCTGTTCGGGAAACATTTTGGGCCAAGTCTTTGGTATACTATTTTGAGTTCGCATACCACACTGGCAAAGAGTTTGGGAAAACGGTTTTGTCAAAACACGCTTTGCGGGGGAGTAGTGTACAATGTGTAATTTAGTGTATAATGGCAGACATGCAGAGATACGGATGCACACGAAGAACAAGCCCACTCACTGACTTCATAAACATGGATTCTCTGTATGCACATGTTGTGCACCGGGGGTTAGCTGTGTGAAGAACAGCGCCGTTATAAAGAAAGGGATGGCAGATCTTTTTCGAGGATCTGCCAAGTTCCTTTCTTTCGGGGGTGAGCGATGGTCATGGCGGAGAGAGGACGCCTTCGTGCTTTCGTCTGCTAAGAAA
>SMGT01004182.1:94687-111540 GCA_004794575.1 Lanistes nyassanus | reverse complement strand
AAGACAGTTTGTAGTGACATTAAGGCCGCATCCCTCTGGGAAATAATTCTTTCATGCGGGGAGGGTGGCTTGCTCTCTTGCAAGATACACTAGGTATTTTCAAGAGGAAGATCGCTGTAGTGCTCTGTGTGTGTGCGTGGATACAAAACAAAGAACTCACTAGATTGTGACCTGATTCTAGCTTATCGGTCTTGATTCTGATGCCATTGGTGTTGCTGGTCATCAGTTTGGTCTTTTGTGCACTGATGGTCTTGCAGAAAGGTGTTAATGACTTGTTGCGACGTTCAACCACGACGGTGTACTTTGTCATTTCAGGCTAAGCCGTTAAAGTCGTCGGCAAAATGCAAGTTGGTTATTGTTCTGCTACTGATGTTGGCAGTACGTTCCCTCATGACCTTCCAGATCCTTCATATTAGCACACACCCCCGTAAATATTCCACAAGATATACGTTAAAAACTCCTCGGACTGATATATATATATATATATATTTGTGAAACACTTGATTCCTGTTCATAATCTAGTTATGCAATTACCTTTAGCATCAAATGCGACGCTGAATCACTGGTCTTTTCTATTCAGCGGGGATTTTACGCCGTACGCTTCATCTGAATGGACCGTAGGTAAGGACGTGTGTTATCTTCCGTCTGTTTGCTGTAGCGATGTTGCCACTGGCCCCATATTTTTTCTCGTCATGTGGCGAGAGGCAGGCACAGCCACAATTACGGTTGACCTTTTTAGAACCAGCCACTTGCAGTCCGAAAGGTGATACGGCAGCCTGACGCTGCCCTGGAAATTAATCCTGTGGCGAGCCCCACTACTAACTGGTAGGCAACTGGCTGCCTACAATTAATATTTGTCGGACTAGTTCTACAAGCGGAACACCCAGGGTCATGACGTCATTGAAGATCATGAGGAAAGTGCTCAGCTTAAGTAACTCCAAGCAAAGTCATAAGTCGGTCCAGTCAGCGTTCAACGCCCACGCCAGCACCGAACTGGTGCCAGTGATTAGGATGCCGGGCGTGCTTCCTTCTGAATACAAGCAGGCCGGGCCAGCCACACAGAGGGCGACCGAAAGAAGGCTTATGAAGGCTAGGATGGAAAGGGGAGCTTGCGAAACCCTTTTTCTGGGGTGGGCTGGCTTGGAGAGGAGGGGAAGTTTGGATGGAGAGCTAAGAAAACTATGATGGTTTGTAACCTACAGACGACTTTCGGCCAGCCCACACTGAATGAAATAAAGTCTAAGAACTTTTTCGTCGGCGTCGGGTCAGTTGTCTGGGAACGCGTCCCATGTGCTTGCGATGACGTAGCATTGGGCCTGGTTGCCTTGTCAGGAAAACTGGCAATCGTAAACTTTCAGCAATAAGTCAGCCGCAAAGGCTGTTGCACTTCAGGGCAATTTGTAGTTTTATCAGGAAAGTTGATAATTTAGCCAAGCATTCTTGAACCGCCTGGCAGCTGGGTCCTTGACGGTGTGACAGGAAAAACAAGGAGAAAACAACAGTTAACTGGAAGTTTCTATAATACTGATATGCTGGATCCTCAGTGGAAAAGTCTTGCAGCATATTGTTAGGATCCCACATCGGTGGATTGATTTTGACGAATTCGACATACCTCAGTATACACATTTTGCCTCGAAATGCCAACACTTGTAAATGCACGTATGATCGGTGAATTAAAATGTCATTAGTTTCGCCCTAACAAATAACTTTTTTGTGACGTCTGGGTAAACCGACTGACAGCCAGATGGACACTTACTGAAGTAATACGACATGACGAAAAGTACGCAAATGAGGACAACAATGTGGACACTTTCAGACCAGAGCATTATTAATAAATGCGAGTTGATTGGGATGAAGGTTTAAGTACACCATTTATACAGATTTTTCAGTTGCCAAAGTGGGCATTTCGGGAGCTGTGTAAGAACGCTGGTTGAAAACAGAGACTTGATATTTCGACTGAGCCGTGTATAAATAATACCGGTTAAGACTCAGGCACTAATTTCTTTTGAAAACGTCCATTCATTTGTAAATAAATGCTTAAATCAGTCGAACGGAATTCAAAGCCTTATAAATCGAAATATTGCCTAGGCTCCCATTCTGTTTTCAGGAGAAAGTTCACATTTCCTATACAGCCTGGGGGTCGGGAAAGAGCAGGGGTAGACGATATGAAAAACGGCGGTACTTTTGAACTGGAGGCCATTCGTCCATAAAACCTGTCCAAGAGCCACTTGCTATGCTTATTTTAAATGCAAATTTGTAGATCAATACAGAGGTAAAAGCCAGATAAACAACAAATTCACTTGACTCCATAGGTAACTTTGTTTATTAATGTTTGCAGAATACACATTTGTGCAAACAAAACTACTTGCAGGGAAAAGTATTTCAAGTCACAAGAAACGAAGACACATCACACATAGCGACCACTGCCCAGACTTAGTCCTGCAATCCAGCAACTGCCTGCAGGTCCATTCAGCTGACAGCCCCCTGCTGTGTCAGGGTGTCTCCACATATGGAACACCTCGAGATTAAAAAAAAAGGATTTCTAGGCCAGTCACATCTGCATCGTTTGGTCCTGATACGACCCTTGTGGTTGGCTGCCACGACACCCACCCCACTCTTCACTACGAGCAAACTACCACCAAAACCCCCCTCTTATCGGTCATTTATAGTTGCTTAAGCCTATTATTGTAATTATATTATGTAATGGTTAGTTGTTTTGTTAGTCTATAAAGTCTTCATATGTGATCGAATAAAGGAATTGTGTATTTTTCATGAGGGTCCTTTAAGAGTATAAGCCTACATCTGCTGACGTGCAAGCTGCCATTTTCAGACTGCTACCATCTCATTTTGTCTCATCTTGCATGTATGATATTCACACTTATTCACAATTACTCACTTACACATGCATACATGCAGACTAACAAGAAAAATAGTGGGACCCCCACCCACCCACCCACACACACACACACACACCACCCCTAAGATTTCAGACTGGTTTCTCTAGTTCCCAAACGAAATTACAGCCCTGCATGGAAGAGAATAGTTCTGAGATTTCCTTTTGTCATGAATGATATGACCAGAACATGATCGTCTTCTGAGCTTGTCGACTACAACCACGAAGATAGAACTGCCACATAATCCATTAGCTGCATGCCATCCTGAAATTGGCTGCAGTCTGAAATGCACGGATTATCCACCGTCTTCCTTGACAGATCATACTGCTGACGACATTGGTATGACAAGGTTGCTCATCAGTTCACGAACAGCCGGAAAGATGGCGCACTCGGAGGGGTTGTGGTGCATCTCAGCAAAGCGACTGAGCATGGTGGCGATGGCTGCCAGTGCCGGGGAGCTGTGCTGGTCCACCTGCTGCACCTTGTTCTGGGATATTTCGTACAACATCGGCACACACAGGGACTGAGCTTCAATATTCAGCCCAATCCTGGTGAACTGCAGCTGCAGACAGACGGCATGAGGGAAACTTTTCCAGAATGAATTTTCTGAACTGCATGTCAGCAGTTTCACATGATCCTAAAAGTCTGAGCCGGTTGTTAGTAGTAATAATAATAATACGGAGTCTTAACTAGTGTAGTATCCCAGCATTATTCAGGGTGCACCACGCTTTACAATACATGAACTTACTATTGTTATAATAAAGGTTACAAGTCCTACACAAACAAACACTTACATGCACATTGCAGCAATAGTGCTTATTCGCATTATCAATAAAGCACAAAAACTAGTAAAATTTTCAGAAGTCAGAAATTTCAAATGGGGAGAATTGCGAGATCCAAAATCAAAATGTTTTGGCAGAGTTTTAACCTTGGAGAGGATGTGTGTGGGACTAACCAGACCAATTAATGGCGCTTCTGAAGGGGGGGGTGTGTGTGTGGTGGGAGTAGGGCTGGATGGCGACGTCTTGACATCACTGTCACGGGGAGCTCACTTAGTTTACCGACGGTAGTGACTGTGGTGACCTAAAACTGTCTGTGTTTGTGGAGATGAACATGACTCACCATGAAGATCATCTTGCTCTTGACGAGAATGGCAGGTGTGCCAGGCGGCGAGATGTAGTGAAGGGATGGAGGAATAGTCAGGCACCACTGGACTGACCATTTCAGGCTGCGGTCAGGCATCTGGGGCATAAGTGCAACATTCCAAATTTGTCCCCAAACAGTTATATGATGTATGGCACAACACAATATCAACAACAAAGCTAACTGAAAACGGCTTTAGTACAGTTTTCCTAGCCAGCACTGAATGGATCCTTCCAAACAGCTGTCTTACCAGTTCAAGGCGCATAATTTGGATGCAGTCTTTGAGAATCCGGAGTGGCGCACCCATGAGACGTCCAAATGCTGTCAGTAAATTCACCTTGTAAGGTGGACAAGCCACCTAGAACAAGACAATACATGCTTAAACATCACATGCAAGAAAGTAAACCTTTGAGATAAGTCTGCCTTAAAGGTGGGACATGAGATTCAAACAAACAGTGAGCTTGTCTGTCCTCAAACTTTACATCATTTTCAGGCAAAAGCAGAAGCTAATGAAAATTGTGTTCTCAGAAAAAGGCTATTTGATATAAAGCCAGTGAGATCATGATGGGCAAAGCATATTAACAACAGACTGTGCACATACTGTAGATGTCTTGTTATGGTATGCTCGTAAAGGCAGAGAAAATAGTTCTAATTCAGGACGCCCCGTAGAGGCCGCATAGATTTACACGTTTTTTAAAAGAATACTACTTAAAAACTACCACACTCACACTAATTTAGTTTACATATTTAGAAAGATCTATTCTTCTACATTCCAATGCAAACAATACTTTTAGTTAGAAATATTAAATAGTACTTACTATTTGGTGCCAAATGTAGTCACCTTTTGCACCAAAAAAAAAAAAATTTAACCAAAAGGAGGTTTCACTGTTTGTACACTTCCCACAGGTAAATAAATCCAGTAATCAGGAGTATTCCACTTTGAATCTGTTGGTGAATGGTTCCACTTTGAATTAAAACAATTCCACCCTATCGCTTTCAAGATTATCAGGGCCGCAGATAGACGAAAGGTCCGCTTCGCGGGAGTTGCCATTTTGAATGACGGAAGTAGAGCGGCCAGCCGCTGCACTTAATCTCGGTTGGCTAGCCGAAACACTTTCCAAAACTCATTTAGACAGTGCAAGGGAAACAAGCGATGATAGAGCTTTACAATGAAACAAAGTTTACTTCCCTTATAACGTTAAATGCGTCGCTGCAAATGTTTAAATCTGTCACTAGAAACCCTGGCGCGTCGGCCTCGACGGGCACTCAGCTGTCACTAGAAACCCAGGTGCGCCGGGTACAAAGAGATACTAATCCTCTGTCATGAATACACCTGTAAAAAAAATCCCCACAGAAGTATCATGCAGTGTGACTACTGGTACCTTCAAGTCAAAGAAGCGCTCCAGGATCTGCATTTCTTCAGCAGTCCACTGATCCTGAAAATCTGCAAAAGTCCAAACATTTTCCATCCTGGACTTGGGTTATACAGACATTCAAAACATGGGAGTTTCTCCACCCCATGGATCGTTTTGCCCACACACCCAAGTCGTTTCGCCCACACACCTAAGTCACTTCGCCCACTCGCTAAAGTCTGTCTGCCCACACACCTAAGTCGTTTTGCCCACTCGCTAAAGTCACTTCGCCCACACACCTAAGTCGTTTCACCCACTTGCTAAAGTCAGTTTGCATACCTTAGTGTGTGCACAGCCAAGTCAACAGTCTGTACAAGACGATCAGATTAGTTGTTCACACACTCACCATTCTGCTCAGATTTGCTGAACCTAGGGGAGTTGTTGCCACTAGTCTCCTCAATCAAAGGAGTGTTAACCTCTGTCTTACCTAAACAGCCCTCTGAGAGAGACACAGAGAGAAAGAGAGAAAGAGAGAAAGCAGGGCTCAATTAAGGTTCTATTGCTGTGGTAGTAAAGAGTGGTTCTGCGCCAGACACCAGAGCGCAGGTGGCGTTAGGGATGCAAGACAATAAGCGAACTGGGGAGGGGCGTGCTTGGTTACACAATCAACTGCTAGACTGTCAAAGCGGGGCGTGAACTCGCTGGGTTTGATACACAGGCCAACAGTGAGAGAAACATGTAATCAAGTCTCACTTCTTACATGCTCTACTGCATACATCACAACAACCTAACTGCCAGGCAACAGCTTCTAACGGCAGTACATGCCACATGGCTATCACCTGAGGTCTTCAAATGAGTTACTGGACAGATAGACCAGCAAACATAAACAAAATCTCTTTCATACACAAATTTTCCCCCCCCCCTCTCTCTCTCTCTCACACAGACACACAATCTCTTTAATACCAAGCAGTCTGGCAGCCTGAACACTTGTTCATGATCAAAGAAAGTTACTTTGCTGTCATCTTGGAGCCACAGCCTGACTTACGGCCAAGGTGTTGCCCTGCTGTCTGACAGTCATCACAATGGCACTCCATTACCCACCATCACCTACCTCGCTCCCTGACTGGACGTAGCACAGGTGCTCAAGAACAAATAAAGGATCTGTCAGCTGTGTGTGGCGATCAACAACCTCACATTTTGTTTACACACATCTGGTGTTGCTGAAGCTATGGGCATCATTCCGATGGCCATCAGAGTTTGCAATTGGTCACACCTTTGTGTAAGAGCTGATATTTGATTACGTTTCTCTTGTCTGTCTCTGTATCAAACGCAGAGACTTAACACCCAGCCCTAACAAGCGTCTTTACTGGCTAGCTTTGCAACCAGGACCCACCCACCCACCCCTCCAAGCGTTGTGTCAGCCTGAAAGCCTGTTCAAGATTACAGAAGTGCTTTCGGTGTAGCTCTGGTGCGAATTGGTCTTGCAATGTGTTGCCTTGTCATTTCTCAGTTTGCTATGACACAATAAAGTGACTGTCAGCTAAAAACTTCACTCTCTCTCTCTCTCATGTGACTCCCTGAGACCAGCAAGTCTGCCTTCAGAAGTAGCTGATAATCACAGGGTCAAAGGTGGGCGAATCGGATTAACCAAGTGGGCGAATCGACATCGGCTTTTGACAAGATTCTCCACCCAAGTCACGGTTCCTTTACAACCTTGAGAGAAAAGCACAAATTTCCGCCACCTTGCAACAAGCTCGTGGAAATCTATCGTTACCAAAAGACGCCATTTACATGTTGGAGGCTGGCCCACATACCTGGCGTGGGGCTGACCTTCAGGTGCAAGGACTGGTGTGTGGAAGGGTTGAGGCTTATCTTGCACTGTAGAGATTCCACCTTGAAACTGACCACACCTGGCTCTGATGTCCCAGGTGTCAGCTGCACACAGTTGACAACAAACAGGTGAGAATCTACAGCAGTACAACTGCCTTAAGACCAATGCTGCACAGGAGTCGACAACTAACAACATTATCTGGTTAAAGAGATGCATTGCACAGGGCAAGAAAAAAGGCAGGTAATGTACAAGAAAAACAGGTGACTGCCGCTTGGAGGAAAATCCTTTCTTAAATTTAAAACAAGGGAACTGGACCAAGCTAAGAGAGGACAAAGACAATCTACATGTTTCGGGGCACTACCCCTTCATCAGGACGACACAAAAATGATGAAAAAACGACAACAATGAAACCAGAAGAAAAAGACTTAGCTTCAGTAGATGTGNNCATGGGCTGGACAGCAGGAAAATGACTAAGGGACAGTGAGTAAGAAGGGTTAAAAAGAGGGGCAGCCAATCGCCAGGTGGGTAGGAAAGGGTAGGGAAGAGTGGGGGTGGAGAGGGGCAGGGTGGAGAAAGAAGCGCGGGTAAGGGGGTGTCAGTGTGGGAGAGGAGGTGAGAAAAGAAGAGAGAGAGAGGAGGAGGGGTGAAGGGAAAAAGAGGGAGGTGGAGGGTCAGTGTTTGAGGTTGAGACCAGTGGGTGCCATGGTACCGAAATGGGTAATGAAGTAGGATTCCATATTCTTACTGTCAATGGAATCGCCCTTCATTCTCCAGATACCACAGACCCTCATGTTGTTGGCTGTGTGTGGGGGCGTGTTGAAGTGACGTGCAACTGGTGTGTTTCTGCAGTGTTTAGTGTCAGCTAGATGTTCTGTGAAGCGGGTGTTGAGTGTGCGTTCTGTCTCCCCGATGTAGAATAAAGTGGGGCAGAGGGTGCATGTGGTGGCGTAGATGATGTTGCTGTTGGTGCAGGTGAAGTGGTGCTTGATGACAAAAGTGGTGTTGGGTGTGTGGAGTGTTGTGTTTGTGTTCAGGTAGGGGCAAGTGTGGCAACGGGGGACATTGCATGGGGTGTAACCGCATGATGGGGGGAGGGTGGTGGTGGCCTTTAAGTTTAGAATGTACTAAAAGATCTCGCAGGTTCTTATCCCTACGAGATGCTAGGAGGGGGTTTTGTTTGAAGAGGTGGGGTTCGGATTTTGACAGTATGTGCCAGTTTGAGAGGAGGATCCTACGTACTGGAAGGTTGTGAGGGTGGTGCATCAAGATGGCGATCGGCTGAGGTTCCATGTGTCTGGAGTGGTGGGAGGGTTGGAGGGTGAGTGCACGTGGTTTAGCAGCAGCTTTCTGTTTAGCAGAGTGTAGAAGGTTGGGAGGATAGTTGCGGGCGAGGAAAAAGTCTACCATTCTATCGGATTGTTCGAGGAAGTCTGTGTCACTGGAGCATAATCTGCGGAGTCTTAGGAACTGCGAGTAGGGTATGCTGTGCAGGGTGTGTGCTATCCCAGGTAATGTGCTATCCCTCTCGCAAAAAGACTTTGATGGGCTGTCCCCCATGAAACGGGTGGCCTGTGCCATACCCGTAAAACATGCTTGTCAATGATACAGAGGGTCATGGGTTCTGACCCCATGTCTGGCACACATACTTCTCTGCATGTGACACTGTTTACATATCCCCCTCAACCAGGAATCTGGTTTTCTCTCCCTTTGTCTCTCCCACTCGCTTAAACCTGCCTCACAACCTTCTCCATTCCCACCCATCACGAAATTGCCTTTGTTGTTGACAGAAGTGAAATTATAAATAAAATCTCACAGAAGACTGACATGCAATCTCTCTTCCACAAAATACTGTCTGTGCACCACTTAAATACAGACCACGGACCCACAGCACTGGCCAACTCTGTGTAGGCAGGTCAACCATTCAGGTTTTTTTTTGTATCTACTTTACAAGAGAAAAGTAAATGCAGTCCCATAGTTGACCTTGTGAGGATAGGCACAAAGATGTAAAAACCCAATAAATCACACCGCTGAAATCTGTTACAACCATAGCAACAACAAACTGGGTTTGTGAAGTACAGCACCATGCATCACTCACCGAAGTCTCACTCTGAATCACTCTCTGCATGTGTCGCCGCAAATGGACGCAAGCAAAGAAACGTTCTAGTGGCGAGGCAGGGAGGAACTGTGTTCCTGGAAGAGGACTTGCCGTTAGGAGTTTAGTCAGCATTTCATGGGACAGAAGTGTTGGCACAGCTGCAGCCCATGCACGCTGGGGCAAAATGCGTGAAGGAGGACTCATGACTGGAAGAAAAAACATACGATGAGTATCAACTGAATGCATTCATCTAAAGACAATTGTTATTCGTTTCTGTGAATTCGAAAATGCTCAAATCAGCAGTAGAATATAAGAAACTATTAATTGGAAGCTCTATTAACATTTCATATAAAATTTATCCTTTTAAACAGAATCAATACAGACTAGTCACAGAAGTGCTACGGAACTAGTCCTTCTCGAAGCACATCGGACTGAAGAATACATGATGTTCACAGAGATGAACGGCTTCATAAGTGGGAAGTTATTTTGTTCATTTTTGTTAGTTTTCTTTATACATTGTTACCACAGTCTTGTCAATTTCAAAGCAGACAAAAGAGATTTTTATATTGAGTAAAATCCTGTGTCCACACAAACAAACCCCTCCATGCAGCCAGACATAAAACATGCTTGTGATTCCTAGCTCTATCATCTATGTCAGATACAAAGAAAGTTTAAAGGAAAACTTAACCTTAGAAGTAGCCGGTCTTGAATTGATGAATATTGATGTTGTGAGTCTTTTAAACCCTAAATTTCAAGCTACAAAAGAACTGTTCACTTCCAACCCAGCTTTTAATGCTGCTCATCGGCCTTACATGGAAGCCGCCATGTTGCCTTGATGAGTGATGTCACTTACCCCAGCAGAGAGAAAGCTACTGCAGCCCACAGCCGACAGTGCTCAAAGCAGCATCGTCACAGATATCGGGCAGACGCTTTTACAGCTGAACGCGGCACCGTGCTGACACCATACTACTTGAGCCGGCCAAATACATTTAAACCTTATAAACTCTTTTCTTGTAAAAACAAAAGTGTATTGACCAAAGTAGTGAATTTTGTTAAAATACTTCTTAGTAGAGTGCATTAATAGATGAATAGGTGCCTATGTTTTTGCGCATGCGTACGTTTGCATGCGTGATTGAGCGTGTTGTGTGTTCATTAATCATTGAGTTTATTTATCAATATATGTATATTCTAATGTCAGATGAACTACGATTGACATATGTTCTTTGACATTATTTTTGCTTCTGAATACCCCCTAAGGGTAAAAGAATAAAGAAACTTGACTTGTTAGTGACATCGCTCTCAGCTGTAATCGTCTGTTCTCACTCTCAGGCTCAGCTCCCGTCCGGTCTTGCCTTACTGCAATGCCTTTTTCATTGGCACACTTTGTATTGATAATTGTCGGAATGGCTCCTTTCTTTAACTTTTTCTTAAAAGTCTCAAAACCAACCAAAGCAGCCACATCATTTTCGTAGGTGCCTTGAAAGCACTCCCTCGTAAAATGGTCCTCCCACACGAGGTGCGATTTGTGCCATTTATACTCTTTTGTATGACGAGGCAACTTGGTGTTCTTTAAATTTTCAAGCCACTTTTTACATAGTGCATAGCAATCTTTTGATTTTGCTGGATTCGGAATCCCCAAAAAAGCTTTTGTGGCTTCCGTCTACATTAAACGATTTGCACTGTTCGTTGAAACAGCCAAACGCTTTGTACTGTGGCATGCTGAATGCTTCTGGGGAACTGACGTCACCAGACCAGACGACAGCAGCGATATTTTGCTTTCATTCACGAAAGAGTACCACAACATAGCGACGTCCGTGTGCCATTATTTACCGAAATTAAAACGTGGATTGTATGGAAATGGTACCGATACAGCTTGAAATTATGGTTGACAAGACTCACAATATCAATATCTATGAATTCATCTCAAGTTGCATCTAGGGTTAAGCTTTCCTTTAAGCCTCAGTATAAAAGCAAACAAGGTGTGCTAAATAAAGAATGTGCAGAAAGATAAATGTCAAGTTTGAGAACACGACCTTGAGATTGCTGGAACCTAGCAAGGCTGCCAAAGCACAAAAAAACTATTAGAGCTTGGCGAAGGACATTCCCTATCAGATGCTGTAGCAGGAAGCTTGGCCTTAAAATTGGGGAGAAAAAAAAGGGAAAAAGGATAGGCCACACTCCTATGCATTTCTCAGTTCACTCAAAAGGAGGAATTTACTTCTGTTGTCAAAAGGTAAAATACCATGAGTGTTTGTCCTAAGAAGGGACAGAATTCTATGAAACATGGTGGAAAACCATAGTTAGCCCTACTCTGTCAGGCAAGGTATGTGTTTCACTGCATGCCAAAAATGCCACATTTGACAGCAGCCAGTGAAGTGAGAGGGGAGTTTCCCCTATCAAAATCACCTTGGGGTCAGTGGTATGACACTGAATGGGACCCCCTCTCCCCTAAAAAAAACCCCCAAAACCCTCAAGAGCATTTTGTGGCCCACCAGCAAAACTGTAATACCAGCAAATAAACAGATATAAATACACTCTTAAACAGCTTTTCATGAGATAATAACTATAAGCAGTGGCTTGCAAATGGATCAGTGACATGAATAAGCCCCTAACGTGCAGACAAATCAACACACACACACACACACACTCTCTTACCTAAAAATGAATCATTGACAGCACAGGGAGGACTAGAAGTGCACACAAAGAGGATACAAATGTTTAACAGATAGTGTCCACCCCACCCCCAACTCAAAACATCCCGCGGCCAAGAAATCAGTAAAAATCCTGCAGGAAAATCACTGATGAAGAGAAAGCAGTGGTTGACCATTGAGCCATTTAGGTAAAATTAGGTTTTACAGAAACCCCTGACCAAACAATTGAAACAGATCACACACTAGCCCACTAATGACGTCCCAATTATCAAAAGTATTAATAGGAAGCCCACGGTTGCCGTGACAGGCCGCTACAAGGGAAGCTTTTCACACAATAACAAAGCCCAACAAAAGTCCGAGACAGTGAAAAGCAAGAGATGTGAGCAGAAACCTGGCTCCCTTTAACTCGAACAGCCTGATGTGTCTGACGGCAGCGTGCTATGCTGACACCTACAGAGGGATGGTGGCATGTACCATGGAATAAGCAAGATAACAGGTCCCTTTCTGATCTAAACATACAGGTTCAGGTCCACCTGCATTGTGCATCTCACCTGCCACTTTGCTGTGCTCCCCATCCTTGTGGGTTTGGGGGGAGTGCAAGGCAGGGTGTCCGGGAGAAGTGGCCAGGTGGTGGGAGACGGGGGAGGGGCCCTGCACGGAAGGAGAACTAGGCCATCCCCGTGTCCCAGGAGATGGCATGGCCAGGCTCGTACCTGGGAAGGGGGAGCCACCATCCACCATACCTGTAACGTGCCCAGGTAGGTGCAAATTTGATGTTTGTAAACAAGAAGCAAGTGAAAGAAGTCATTTTTTTCTGCAGCATGGGGATGCATAGGGATTCTCTGTATACATGTACTTCCATCATGTAAAATCGAACATCTGAAATACTTTCGAACTTTTCCTAAAATTGCTTTGGCTACTTCCACCTTTAGTAAAGAATATTTATGTTACTTAAAATCCCTGCTAAGATCTGGCCTAAAAGAATCAACACCAGGAAATTCTGATCACATATAAATCACTGAAGAATTACCAAAACCCAACCTGTAATCATTATTGAGTAAACAATGGTATGAGTCTTGTCAATTTAATGCACTCCTTGTAGCCTGTCTTCTCTTTTAATTTGTTAACTTTAAGGGACTGGAGAGATTAACAAGCCAGAACTTTTTGTCAACCAGCTGCAAAGTAATGAAGAATATGTTTTATCCCCCCCTCCCAACCCCACAAAAAGAAAGAGACAAAAAAAAATTCCCTCTCCTCCCTAGCTTTAAGATACAAGAATGAATTTGAAGCCATCCACCTGCTGATTGAGTAAATTTTTTGTTCCCCTGGAAGGGACCAGAACAAGACTTTGTTACAGTTAGTATAAGCAGCATTTGCTCTACAGACATGGACACAAGATATACATAATTACACTTACAAGTAGCACTCTGACCACTAAAGACTTATCAAGTTAGTGGATGCAACTTCAGTAACAAGACACTGCATTAAAAAAGCACTTTTCTTGTCTCTACAAGTTATAACAGTATAGTGTATCTATGGGAAAGAATTAATCCAGTGTACTAGTTTAATAACCACACACACACACATGCATGCACTCCCACCCATTTATGGAGACCTGCATTCACTCCAAACAAACCACTAACTTAACTAAATGAGTGCACTTGTGCACACACACACACACACACAAAGATAAAACTTCCAAGACTACCAATACAGCTCCAACATATCACTGGTTAATAGATTCCTGTTTTGCTCTATCTATTCTGGATGAAAGGGTTATGAAGACAAATACATAGTCCTTTTCCTTCTCCTCACCCTGTAGGTCGATGAGCACA
The DNA here is from genome assembly GCA_004794575.1 of Lanistes nyassanus. Classification (NCBI taxonomy): domain Eukaryota; kingdom Metazoa; phylum Mollusca; class Gastropoda; order Architaenioglossa; family Ampullariidae; genus Lanistes; species Lanistes nyassanus. The sequence continues at coordinate 97,739 of SMGT01004182.1, read as the reverse complement.
TGCATGCATGCCATGCAGATGCACACACACACACCCTCTCCCCCACTCCAACCAGCCATCCCCTCACCCACCCTAACAATTTTCAAACAAAATACGATACCAACTAAAATGAGACTGAAAATGAAACACTAAGAACTCATAGTCCAGAAACAGTTTAGCTCGACATGGTTTCGAAGTTAACTTATTTTTGACTAAATGCAGGTATGACCAAGAATTGCATGGGATGGACAGTGAGTGCAACTCACCAGGGCTGATGAATGAAGCTGCTGGAGACTGCATGTGCAGACCAAGGCCCTGTGGTGAAGGGGTTGGCACAAAGGACTGTGGGGATGGGACATGCAGCTGGGGATTGCTTGGCGAATTGGCTGTCAGCAGCGTACCAGGGGACGGGGTGCCAATCAGAGCAGCAGACGGCGAAGGGTTTACCTGTGGCACATATGAATTAGGAATCAAGTAGAGACAGGTGAGATGTAACAGGTGAGATAACACAAAAATGGGGGATGGGAACAAAGAAACAGATAATGTGTGAACCACACAGTTTTTGAAAGCATGCATGCATGTGCGCATGCGGTGCAGGTGTGTGTTTGAAACAATTGTGCTTTTTGGATGGCTACATTTGATCAACTGATAAGAGTAAATAACATCTATAAAATTACCTTTTTTTTTCAAATGTCTTTTATCCAATCACTCCATGAAAAATAGGGAAAATTGGCAGATGTAAATAACTGAAAGTCCCAACAAGGGAACTTACTCCAGCTGGCATGCGAGATGCTCCAGGAGATGCTGGAGTGTGTGGGTTGGAGGGCGGAGTCATGGGGTTGTTGTGGAACCGGAAACCACTAGAACTATCTTTGAGCTGTCGTGAAGTTGCTGGTGAGCCCAGCATTGGCTGCTGCTGCTGCGACATGAACACGTCCATGTCCATGCCAATGGGCGACGGCGGGTTATCATCTTCGGTGGACGACCGCTGGCGGCCGTGACTGGCGCACATCTTCTCATCCACAAACATGCTGAGGAAACTCTGCACACCAACCAGGGATGACAGAACACGATCAAACAGGGTCTACAAACTCTGCACAAAACAAGAACTGAATCGAATGCTTCACATTTTTTAAAAAAAAGCAGCATCACGAAATAACTCTGCTCTGCATTCCAACCTACTTTAAGGCCAGAAGCAGGAGTGAGACCCTCAATCACACGGCTGTTGTCGAAGAGACCGTATGAGCCGTCACGTACAGCCACGACCTTTCCTGTTTTCATGTGGATGTCCAGACAATAGCTAGTCAACAGAAAAAAATAACAGTTAATGGTAATCCTCATCCTTCACCTGCATTAAGCTTATGTAAAATATTGTTCTGATTCAGTTACTATAAGTTGACCTCTGACTCAGGCTATACTAAGGATAGCTTTTTGGTGGTGACTGTGCAATCACCACAAAATGGCATGAATGGTAAAAGTTGCAAATATACATTTAAAAAAATCTTATGTACTTGGGCTCCATCCTGCAGGAATAAACATGCACATAGATTGTTCTCCAATATTCTCTTATATCAACTAGATAACACAGAAATATTAAAACAAGAAAACAATTTAACAACATACTTTGTTATCCCTAATAAACAAACTAAATATTTTTTTAATGAGATAAAAGTGGCATATAAATACATTTGAGAAAATTATTTCCCAAAAATAGATTGAACCACAATCCCAAGAATGCTTTACCAACCCTACTCTGAATATTAAAATAACATAACCCCCAAAGTACCAGCTGACACCAACAAACACCACACACTATGTGCGCTCCCTACAGTGCTCTCTACAGAACTACTAAACGAACTTGGGGCCTTCATGTGCTCTGTACAGACTTACCACGAGAGAGAGAGAGAAAGTGAAGTTTTTTTCTATGCACCTTTATCAGCATGCCACAACCGGGAATTACATTAAATTTCTAAATTTATTTTACACTTTAAGTGCAGAAATAAAATAAAAATGCAATATTTAAAAAAATCCAAAAGGATTTTCAAGAAACATATATTTCCCATATTTCCCCAAACACATCCATCAGAGCATATGGCACACAATTGCTTAATAGATTGTCTGAAGCTGGTGCATGCACGTTCCTACAGTGCAGATGACAACAGGGTAAGTCATCAGTCAACACTGAATTTTCGACCACACAAACCTCGACAACAGAAAATGCTCAGTGAAAAGCGCTGGGAAAAAAAACTGACTATATATATATAGGATTTAGCAGAGGTTTGTACAAATGTACTCTATATGTGAACAGATTTTAACAACGAATCTTTCAAATCAATAACCCCTGCAAAGTCCTTAGAAAATTCACTGTTTGAAACCTGCTCATATGACATCTGCAAAGCAAAGGCCACAAAAAGCTCAAGAACAGACAACTCACCAGCTGCGAAAGATGAGTCGGACATGAGTAGATGACTGTGGGATGATGGTGAAGTTCAGGACAGCCTGTTTAGGATGCTGCAATCCAGAATTGAAACAAACATGAAACATGGAGACAAACTGAGGTGTAAAGAGGAGAGAGTGCACAGACAAACATAGAAAAGACCCTGCTAACCCTACAGATATACTGTGATGCTTTCCACTGCTCTTGGACTTCCAGCCATATTGTATAAATGCAAGCAGACTTACTGTACTGGTTCCCATCAGGGAGGTTGTGTTTAGTTTGCAGATTGCCGTCATGGGTGCCCATGTGTCATGCAGGGTCTGCAACACAATTTACGCTTGTACTTACAAACAGTGATTTGTTCTCTCCCAATATTTGTACTGCACCATACGATAACCACAATCATTTTTTTCAGCCCAATCTAGTGAAACATTGATGTACTGGAGGAACATGTTTAAGGGGTGGGAGAACACAAATACATAACCCCAATTCACCCTCAAAAGAACAAAAACTTCATGCATGTCTGATGACCTACGATGTAAAATGCAAAATATCTGAAAGAGAGACAACATGGAGATGTAGACAAACGACTACGGCCTACAACACTTACATGCACCAGCTGATGGAGACGTAGAC
>SMGT01004182.1:43404-83609 GCA_004794575.1 Lanistes nyassanus | reverse complement strand
CCTCAAACTCCAGCCTCACATAAGTACTTACATTTGCCATCCACAAGTCTTTGAAATTCTCTGGCTAGGTCCTGCAAAACAATGTCAACACATCTAGGACCCTTATAGACACATCTAGGACCTTTATAATGTGGGGAAGCATCAGAAACTGATTAATATGTCAAATACATTAGCATCAATACCTCCATATATTTTTCTCTGGAAGGGTATGCAAAGGCTTTGTTAAATAAAGCGTTGTTAGGACTCAGCAATGTGAAACATCGCCCCCCCCCTCCAAGTATAGTCCCTTCCCTCAGTATGTAGAACAGAATGGTAAACATACTTTTAGCTTGGAGTTTGTCCTGACTTCTATAGTCTGCATCAGAAGTTTCTCAATAGATAAGTGATCACTCTGAAATACATGCAAAAACATCTTAAAACAAAGCACTTTTTTGGTCAGAAAGGTACTAGAACTGATGCCCACGCAATAACATTTTTCAAGCCCTTCAACAGCACCCACCTTCACATCCAGACACACATTCATCTGCACTTACCCAGCATATACGCAAACAAACAAGGGGAAGGTTGTTAAAACTTTATTACAGTGACTGGAAAAAAAGGTAAAAATAATACACTGACAACCTACTGATCACAACATTTGTTTTTCTTTTTTTACAAAAAAAGGACTAAAAATGGTCAAGAAAAAATGGCTCAGAACCTTGATCGCTAGGCCGATTTTGCGGCTCTCGTCAGCAGACATTGCTGGGAAGTGTGTCACCTGAAGTGGTTTGCCGTCGTCATCGTCACTCACATGTACACTCAGTTTGTACACTGTGGACACAGACATACATACTAATATCGATCATAATCATTAGGGTTTCTTCTTGTCACATACATGTACACTAACTTTGTACACTGTGGACACAGACATATATACTAATATCGATCATAATCATTAGGTTTTCTTCTTGTCTCATACAGGCACAATCACTTTGTACACTGTGCACACAGACATACACAGATCATAAACATAAGCTTTTTATTGTCTCATACATATAAACTCAGTTTGTACACTATGGACACAGACATACACAGATCATAAACATAAGCTAAGCTTTTTATTCTTGCCTCATCATATAAACTCAGTTTGTACACTATAGACACAAACAGAGATCCTAAACATTAGCTTTTTATTCTTGTTACATAAATGTACACTCACTTTGTACACTATGGAGACATACACAGATCATTAGCTTTTATTCTTCTTGTCACATACATGCACACTCAGTTTGGACACTATGGATACATACTATAAAATACCCAAACTATATACTAAACTATATACCACACAATATACTAATACAGATCATAATCATTAGCTTTTCAGTCTTCTTGTCACATACACGTACACTCAGTCTGTACAATACTGACACATACAGATCATCAACATTAGCTTTTCTTCTTGCCCTTTTGGCTAAGATGAAAATGCTATTTTCTTGGTCACATAAAGTACACACGTGTACACTATTGAGAAAGATATGGATATATAGACATTACGATCGTGGTATTTCTTTAAAAGAATCAAACATAAAGACTCATCTCAAAATGACATGTAGCTGATAACCCTCGTCTCTTCTCCAAAGGTACAGATTGAAAAAAATTCAAAAATTACCGAATCACTTAAATCTTTATTTAGCTCGAGGAAAGTCTAAATATGTGATTAGTTTGAGGATCTGAGAGTTTTTTTTATGGGGTCAAAAAATATTTTGAAGTTTGACAAAAATGTTCTGACCTTTCTATTGTGATCATAAAAAGGGTTTCTGCTTACCTGTTGTTTCCAGTAATCTCTCCCTGCTGCGTGTATGGTCTCTGCAAATCATTAATGCCATAGTATTATAAATAAATCATGGCATCTTTTCAACAGAAAGATTGACCTGTCAAAGCCATATGCTAAAGGGAAAAAGATAATTTTCTTCGTCACACACTAAAATGTTTCTACCTTGATCTTTAATGCTTACGCGCAATGGGCCACGATCATGGCTTTCGCTGTTGAGTGCAGTACAGCTTGTGGCAGCCATGCATCCTTCGATAAGTGCAACTTTTGTTTAGGTATTTCATTATGTCTAGCAATGTAAGGGTTAAGAATAAATTAAGTGCAGGTAAGAATGGCTTCCAACTGGGGAAATGCTCTATTTATTTACTCGAGTTTAGTGTTCCAGAACCTTGTCACATTACTAACATACACAGATATGGTCAAAGATTTTAGGTCGTTTTAAATTTTCCCTCAACTTCATAGCACCATGAGACTCAAGTGCATATATGCCTCATCCTATAATATAAAAATCACTAATTACTTGTCAAAATTAATGGGAAAAGTACCTCCAATACGAGATGACAAGATTTCTACTGAGAGTATACTGGTCAATGAAAATGCAGTCTCCAAGACGTTCTCTCATCAAACGTTGAGTCTAAGTGGAGAAAAAAGAAAAATTTTTAGAAAAACTGGAAAAAGTTCAATTATTTCCCAATATAAAGCAAATTTAAATTAAGGTACATTTTAATGGAAAGAGATAGTTTCACACGCTAGTTACTGTACACACATCACTGAAATGATCCAGCTACATCACCTCTTCAATAAGTCAAACGGATCAAATAATAAAGCAGAATTTTGATCAAATCAGATTTACAAAATCTCCCCATTAGCAAATATTGTGGAGATAATTAACAGGCGCACTTCAACATTTGAGCCTATTCCCCCAATTATTTTTTTAGTTTTTCAGTGGATTTTAACAAGTACACAATATTCTCAGCATACCTGTGAGTGCAGCACTTCTAGTTGGAGTGACAAGCAAAAGGAATCTGATACAGTCAAGGATACTGTATGTCTAAAAAGCTCTACACTTGCATCTTTGGACCTTAATAAATGTATATTTGACCTGCAGTACTCTGAAATATTTATCACCCAACTATACATCTACTATGTAAACAGACTGTTCCTAAGCCTTCAGACTCAGAGAAATTTACTGTCCCTGCAATCCCCCTCACCCCATCCAATATAAAACAGAAGTCTCCTGCACCACACATCAGACACCAATGTCTGACACCAAGGCAAGGAGCTAATATGCTCTAGTCCGACCACTAGATTTTTTCCTGGTTATCAGATAGGTACACATTTCTTAGCCCTATATGGCTTGCTTTGTGCACTCTGCAAAAATGCAGCAGAAATGTTTTTGTGTCGACTAGCAGCATGGTGCTCTGGCAAGGATACGTAACACACGGTATAGGTCCAGAAGAGGCTTGTCTGTGTCCAAAAGACGTGACTGAACCAATTGATGAATATAGTGAACCTTTTGAACAGAACAAGCAATCAGTACATGTATTCAACAGGTCAGTTACATGACAGATTTAATTAAAAATACAAAATGAACTACTTTAAATAAATACTGCAATCTGTTATGTTGTCCTTTAGCTTCGTACACCTTGTTCATGGAACTGTGGCAGGCACAAGCCAGGAATTGTAAGGCGGAGGCGGAACCAACACGACGCACTGCACGGTGTGCTACAAGAGCCATGCGCGGAGAAACTGGGGGCTGGCAGGGGGGAGTGGACTCCCGCAGCGCTGCGCTGATAGTGCTGCCACACCTCCCTGGTCCCTCTGCACCATCGGTGATTAGTGCAAAGCAGACGCAAGCCTCTGGACACAAGCTTACTGAGGATGGTAAGCACTCTCACTGATGTCACTTCTCAGTCAACCTTCGAGCTCTGAACTCGCTCCACAGAGTTCAGTTACATACAGCCACTCAAGGGTGGATCTCTGCTTCTGCTGTACATGGTTGTCTTCCTTCTGTCCCTTGACTTCCTTCCTTCCTCCACAGCAGGGACACACAAGCCAAGAGTCACACACCAGTCTTAGGGGACGATTGAGCAACAGATGATTGAGTAGAAGTTTTAGTAGAAGATGTCTTACACTCTCAAACCTGTCCTTTTATTCTAACCTTTCATACATAATTCGCTGCATTCACACATACGTGGTCATCAAGATACATGCATCAACCAACCAGCGCAAAGACAGCAGTGGCAAGGCCTCCGGTCCCCCACCCCCACTCCTATCCCTGCCTATACAGGCAAGGAGTAGACCTGACCTAGCCCCGCCTATACAGGCATGGAGTAGACCTGACCTAGCCCCGCCTATACAGGCATGGAGTAGACCTGACCTAGCCCTGCCCCTGGACAGTTCACCTCTTTGAACTGATCAAAGCCCAGATGTTGACACTACAATCGTTAACAACCTTCTTTGCAAAGTAATTCCTCCCTGCCCTAAGGATGTATCTGGTTGGCACATGACACCTAACCCCTTATCCAAATCCCAGCTGTGCATGAGAGTTATCAAGTCCCAGTAACACCTTGTCTCTCCCTAGAGCTACACGCATCACCGGCGATGCTCAACACTCTGGGCTGGAAGTGTAAACATGGCCCCTGGGGCACCTCACTACTGCTCCCACCTGGCCTGGCGATTAGATTGATAGAGCTAGATGGCAGCTTAAATAAGGGGACTGAAGACCTAACTTAAGCAAGATGGCTGTCAATGGATTACACCTCAAGTCTATGGGGTAATCTCCTTGACCCATCAAACACCAACATGTGACAGTTGTACTACAAAAAAAATATTAAATTACACTGCAATCCCTTTAGTAAAATATGACATGCATGTAAAAAGAAATAAAAAGTATTATACAGTTAAAGTAACATACCTGCATAGAATGAACTAGTGATTTCCCATCTGTACCAAAATAAAAGAAAAAGTAAACTTAAAACTTATCCATCTATATACAAATGTGTCTGTATAAACAGTTATCTAAACATTGTTAACAAACACTTTTTGGTCCCTAGGCAACATATCTCCTTATTTAAGTTGCCTCTTGTGACATGTGATATCTGCAATTTTACTCTGTATGCTAAAATGATATCTCGTTAAACTAAGACAAAGCAAAGTACATGGTGAAGTTACTGTCAGCAATACTTTCCCGTAAATCTATCAAGACTAGAATTATTCTTAATTTCTATTCATCCTCTAGTTAATTTTAAACAAGAAATTCCTGAATTAGCTCACTAAGTCAGCTGGCGCCCTTTGCTGTGGCTATGACATCACATAGCCTTATTGCACATCTATAATACACTACAGATGCACAATCTGCAGTGCATTTCATTAACTTCCAAGCTTATCCCTACCTTTTTGGAGGATTATTTTGTTTTGGTTCAATTTGGTGCCATTAGCTCATGCTACCCCTAATTTGATAATAAAAAATAGCTGTGCTGACTTGTGATGTGAACAACACTTTCCCTGGATGTTATTCTCAGGCGCACCAACATCAGCTTATTTTTAGTCTGTCAGTTATGCATGCTCCAGACTTGTTACAAAGACATTTGAAGAACGAAGATGGGAATGACCAATACCAACCTCCTGTCTCATGGTCCTCTACTTGAAAAGTGATATCCAGCAGACGCCAAGGAATTGTGGGACTGTCTCCCATCAAAGTCAGAGTGACCTACAAAAATGTTTTTAAAAGTTACCTGTCTTTAACCACAGCACATCTTTACATCATTAAGTTTGCAATCTTTCTGTTTGTTAACCGCACCTGGTTAGGGATAACACTCTGGATCATGGTACAGTTTTGTGACAATCAATACAAATGTATGCACCTAGCAACGAATTTCCCATATATGGAAGTCATGTAATGAAATCTCGCCTATGTGCATTGTACAGCTTTTCCCCCACTCCTTTGATATTTCTGGCACTGCTCTGTAAGAAACCTGTTTTGGCATTTTTGCAACAACTCTTTCCAAATCCAAGTCAATGATCTTTTTCATATAAAAAGAGTATAAGGCAGACGTGAAAGCCCATAATGGAAAATTTCTCTTTGTTATCTGCTTAAAAGTCTCACTGGTCTATACAGTATAAACAGAATGCAGCATACAGCTCACCATGACTGGTTTTAGGGGATCGCCTCCCCTTGTATTGTAGTTTCATGGAAAGAGGGGAAATAGTGTATGCTTGGAAAATTGTAAGTGGCCGTTTCATTTTGTAAAACTCAGTGCAGCACCATACCAAATGTTAGCCTGCCATAGCAAACTACACAAAACTTAGCATTGGCAGTTTCTGAACTTTACAACATGCTCCCCACTGAGTGTCAAGCTATGATAATGATATTTTAACCATGCATACAAGCTTATTGTCCTGGGGTTTCCAATTCAGTTACCTGAGTTACACTCTGAAATCTCAGACCTCCTCATATGTAATTACTTGAGACAACATAATTCACATTAGCTGCAGCACTGAAGACAACTTTGGCAACAACCTAGAGTCTATGAGCCTTCTTTTACCTCAAACTCATGCTCCACAAAGAATCTCACTCTTCCTTGCTCTGCATAGGTAAAAGCAAAAGTCAAAAATTGATCAAACTGCTAAAAAAAAAAATCTTTCAAATAATGACAGCTATATTCAGCATGCAAGACACAAAATTTTAACAATGGCATCATTAACTGCATATTGTAATGTTAGAAAAGTCCCACTAGCTTTCTCAACTCCCTGTTTTTGCACACAATAAGCACCAAGTAACTTGAGAAAATGACAAGACACAATAATTGCCTCTCTATTTTCATAGAGGTTATCTGGAAAATATTGTGCAGCTGACTCGGCCTAAAACATCCATTCTAATCTGAACTTTTAAACAAACTGCTAAAATGAGATAATGTATTAAGAACAATCCACTGTTCATATCTGCTTACCAATTTTCAGCCGCCGCATCTGCCGTGGAAGGTCACTTGAAACAAGACGATACTGAATGACCTGGTTTAATCTCTGCAGTGTCTGCTTTTTCTCTAATGGAGTAATGGGATCTGGCGGAATTATTTTGTCCTAAAACACAACACGAAATGAGATCTGGTGGAATTATTTTGTCCTACAAAAACAACATGAAATGTGGCCTTGTGGAATTATTTCTAATTTTGTCCTAAAAACACAACATAAAAAGTGATTTGGTGGTACTAATTTGTCCTACAAAACACCACATGAATTAGCATCTGCTACAATTATTTTGTCTTACAAAGCACAACATAAATTGGATTCCGATGAAACGATTATATCCTACAAAACACCACATGAATTGGATTCTAGTGGAACTATTTTGTCCTACAAAACACCACATGAACTGGGATCTTGTGGAATTATTTTGTCTTACAAAACACAAAACGAATCGGGTTTAACAGAACTATTTTGCCCTACAAAACACCAAATGAACTGGGATCTGGTGGAATATTTTGTTGTACAAACACAAAATGAACTGGTATCTGGTGGAATTATTTGTTATACAAACACATATTTACCAAAACTACTTAGTGTGCTGTGAGCACATGAGAACGAGAGTCGAGGAAATAACATATAAGTGTGCTCGTGTGCACACAAGGTGATGGTGGTAAAGGTGGAGGTACGGGGAGGAGTGTTTAGAAAAAGATGAAGCATTCACTATGTACCTTTACAGATGCAATTCGCAAAACCAGTTTTATAAAATTAAAATGCAAACTGAGTGAGTAGGTGGAGCTAAATGTACAGGCAAACCTCACACTTTGTCACTATCAAATCACAGCATAACACAGTGCAGTCCCCCTGTAACAAACTCGGTTACAACGGTTACAGTGAACTTGGTTATTTCCCCTGCACATTCCCTTCTCACAGCTTATTGAAGGAGGTTTCGTACCACGAACATAAACTACTGTTGCACATCATAAATTTCTCTTATTACGAACAATTCCCTTAGCAGCCTGTGTCACTCAAATCTTTCCTCTCTATATTGAATTAGCACAAGGTAATAATGTCAGAGAAGATGGGCAGGCCCTATTACAGTCATGCTTAGCAGTACAAGATAATAATTTTACAAAAATTAAGCAGGAAGGCCTTTTTACAATCAGGCTTAGCATGCATGATTCCATGGGTCAAACAGACAAATGTAAGGTTCTGATGAAACATGGCTTTGTGAAGGAAAATTTAATTAGCTGTGATTGGCTAATTGAAACCCCCAGACATCCAGTTTGTTGTTTGCTGCCACCATTACGAATTAACTCGTTATAAGAATGTGAGCATTATGAGTGTTGCTGAATAGATGATGATTTTTATTATTGGTGAATCTGGGGTTGTTATCAATGTTGATAACATAGTCCATTCCTGCAGCCCTTTTTTCCTGACCCTAAAAACTGGGTTCCATAATCAAAGTAGTAATTTGGTTATCACACCCAGTTACTCAACAAAGGCCACAAGGCTGATCCGTCATGTCAGAAAAGGAACTGGACCAAAGCTTAAATATATGTACATCTACTGCATGGAAATAAACAATAACTGTGCCTGCGCAAGATGCCAGGGAGTAAGGTCTGTGATCGAATAAATCTCTGCTTGGTCTAGTGCATGAAATGTGACTACGGACTTATGATATAATGAACAAAGTTCTGACTTCCTTGAAATTCATTGCAGGTGGACTCCACTGTACAAGGAAATGAAAACTAAATAGTACATTTCCCTTGCACTCCTCCAGTTTACAATTTGTTAACTACCAAGCAAAACCATAAAAAAAATAGAAAGAAGAAATTTTATAAGGTCCATTACTGTCTGACAATCAAAAGTATTACTGCGAATCACTTGTCATCTTACCCTAATGCAGGTGGGCAGCCGTGGGTATGTGCCTGTTGTTAGAACATCAATTGCACAAGGAAGAGAAAAACTTGGGAGGCTGCACAAAAGCAAATATAAGATTAAGAATGTCTCATGCCATCTAAACAGTTTGCACAGTTTAAACAGATATGTTGCCTCACAGATATGCCTGTAGATACAGTAGGCAGGTAGGTGTATCTACTTGATCTATTTTGGGGTTTGAAATACATAAAAGGTGCATGTGCGATAGCAAGTAGGTCTGAAGGAAAAGCCGGCAAAAGCTGAGGTCCCAAGAGTATGCTGCTGACTGAATAATGCATGTTGCCAAAAGTTCTTCAGCAAACCAGGACTGTGGACTTATCAAAGGAAATTCATCAGGACTAGTCCAGAATGATTGGTACTGATTTTTAAAGAAACCATCACCATTGCAGGGATCATTCTTGCTACAGGACATCATAGGTCATTTGACCAGTTGACAGAAAAATCAATAGGTCATTTTCCAAAAACAATAAGTCACCAATTTACTGGGATTTATACCATCGCAATGATTAGCAAACAGATGCGGCATTTTCTCATAGTTGAAGGTTTTCATCGGTTGTGTTCATATACTACTATGCCTGCATTTCTTTTCCTTTCTTCCCACACACCCACCCACCCACCCACCCACCCACCCACACACCCCCACACACCCACACACACACACACACAAACTTCATCATTTTATTTCCAGTTTTGTGTCAGAAGTTTTGATGTGGTCAAGAATGGCCGAGTGCCTGAAGTTGAGGCAGCCAGTGGTGAAGGAATTTTGCCTCCCACTTTCCATGCAGAGGCTACACAACATTCCTCTTTCTTTATCATGTCTGTAAAAGAACTTAGAACAATTGAAATTTGCCTAAAGACAAGCACAATAATTCTCATCCTGACGCTGCTTGCTTTTTATTTTCGTGTCTCATGTTAGGTATTTATATGCTTGGCATGTGTGAGATTATTATGTGTGTATAGATTAATAATGTTTGATTTTCTTTTCTCTCCCCCCCTCCCCAATTTTTTTATCTTTCTCACTTTATTTTCCCTCTAGTCTTCCCCAATTCTCAGCTCCAGTGTGTGTGTGTGTGTGTGTGTGTGTGTGTTTCGTCTGCATCATTTCGATGGGCCCAGCCGCTAAAATGACTAAAATTAACAGAAAGAGAGGCTTGACAAGATAAACACTGAAAGTATGTGAATTCTGCAAGCCACGAGAGAGGAGTGCTTATTTCAAACTGAATTAGCAGAGAACTGCTGGAACTCGAATAGCCAAGGCTCTCTGATTGAACGACTTGCTGATTTTTTCTTCGTCGCACTTGCAGTTTCAGGCTTTGTCGCGTCACTGTTGAGTGACAATGTCACAATGCGCTTGCAGACGGTGGCTGAGCGAGTCCAAAACTAGCAAACAGATTCGTTTGTCCCTTTTCATCTCGTGGCTTCTTTTTCGGAGGCACGGCTGGTTTTACACGCGATTCTTTGTCAAAAGACTAAGAAAAGATTCTCGGGACGAACCTGTCTCGTCTACTAGCAAAGTAGTCATAAGAGCACGTGGGAAATTGGTCAGGTCTTCAAAAAATTGGATCGGAACAGCTTTACTCGGCATGCAATAATGACAGTTAAATCCCATTACTTCTTTTCGTCGTTCGTTTCGGCAGATACAACTTTTTACTTCAGTTACGATACGAGGTCAAGGTTGAATACGATGATGGCAAACGACAAAAATTTTGAAGTTGTTGACTTCTTTGACACAAATCTATCGGTCATATGACCTCCTGGCTGCAAAATCTATCGGTCAAAATTGAAGTTTTATGCGTCAATGACCGATGACCGACTCTAAGAATGATCCCTGCCATTGTTATTACCATCATCAGTGCAATGTTTTATCTGTTTTACATAACAGCTTCCAACATGGACTGGAGCAATTTTAAAGCATGTTACACCATTTTAAGCTAATTAATAATGCAGGTGTACATGGGTAAAACATCATGTAGAACATCAGGAACGAAAACCAGCCATGACTTAGCTGTCTACTCACCGAGCAGTGACCAATGTTTCTTTGGACATTTTGTGAAGAAAGTCGGCTGTTTCAACAAAGTACATAGACTGCTGCTCCAGAAAGTGGCATATATCCTTCAAGACAAAAATTCACAGATGGAAATTATGCTCGCTTATACTTCTAGTTATATTTAAAGAAGATCCACATTTTCTTACACAAAAAAACCTTGCCCCATGCATCAAGACCAGCTACTTCTGACATAGTCTCAACGAGTCTGAGACTGAGAGATTATTGCTTTAGTTCTTACCTGGTTAACGTCAGAAACTTTTTTGCCTCAAGAAACAATTATTTTACAGCAGAAAAGTAAATAGATTAAATACCCAACTTTTATTAAAATATTAAAGAACCTCATTGTCAAAAAATATGGAGCAGTAAAAATACAAATATAAAAGTTTCACAAAGGTTCCTCCACTCCCTCACTTACCGCACATTTATCCACTTTTGTGGCACTGTTTGCCCACTTGACAAGGGCCAAAATTCTGACAAATAACTGGCGTGTGCGATTGGCAAAGTGAAAGATTTCCAGCTTTCTGCAAGCACACGGAGGTACATATTTACATAGTACGCACTAAGTTAGAAGCAAGTTAAGTTACTTAAAAAACAAAAAGTCAAAAACCAAATGACAAGTTACTACAGCAACAGACAGATTTCAGGTAAGAAAAGCCTTTTCCCACTTAAATTATCTTTCCACCAATGTTTGAATTATGTTATATTTTTAATAGTTTTTTTAACAATTATTCGAAATTTGGCAAAAGTCGCCCCAAACGTGATTTTAGTGACGTCACACATTGTAGGACCATAAGTTAAACTTGGTTAAAACTAAAAGTCTCTATATTGAAGCAACATACCTGTCCATATCAGTCTTTCGGGGAAGCCTTTGAAAACAGAAAATTACATAACAGAAATCAATATGCAATTAAAGTTATAATGCAAAATCTTATCACTGGTGCAAATTTATTTAACACCCATAAATGTAGGGGAAAATATAAAACCTTACTTATATTTAAAAAAGTAAATATATATATATACATAAAATGTATATGTTAAAAGTAAATATATATAATGCATATGTTAAACATATATTTAAAAAGTCCTTAGCAATAACAGGAGGGAAAAAATCAATTATAAGCTCTAAGTAAAATAAAAACATACTGCATTCAAATGCCTAGCCTCTCTTTCTGTCTCTCTCAGGCTCCTTCCCTAATCTACATCTTATTTTATGACAAATTCAAAACATATTATTTAGATGACTAATGTCAGTGTTTCTGCATGGGAAAACTGTCACTTGTGCCATACTGCTTTATTATATAACAAACTTTAAAATATCTGTTTAAAATAAAGCCCAGCAGAACTCGCACACACACAGGGATGATCAATGTACACAATGGATAGAATAGCCATTCATTATTTTGCATTTTACTCCTCCCCACCCACCCCCCAAGACAAAACTACCTCTCCTTTGAACCAAAGGCCCCACCTCCCACTCTCCTACCGACCGTCCAGCAAGCAGTGGCTTCTGAGTCATAACTTCTACAATATAAGTGGAGTAAGCCACAAGAACATCATCCCTGGTAGTAGTGCAGCTTTTTGGATCATTCTGAACTCTTACTGCATGGGTGCACTTACAGCTCTGCCAAAAACTGGCATACTTACAGCTCTGATAAAACTGTTAGCTCATGGTAAGTCCGCTGCAAGGCATATTCTATGAGGGTTCCTAATGGTATGCTTCCCCCACCCTGGTGGCTCGGTCCAGGATGAACAACCATTTGGTTTTCTACTGATGGCATCTCTGTTTTAGACAGAAATTCTATCAAAAAGGAACATCACTGAGATTTAATATATTAAAATGTATCATAAAATATACTTCACAGAACAGTCTTCATAATAACACAAGACTATTAAGATGACAACTAATACTAAACAGCATTAGCAGCATACAAATACAACTAATAAATGTCAAAGACTGTGATATTCATTTTATCATTCTTACAAAGACTGTCCAAATGTATTTACAATTTGGGGGCTATCAGGCCTATCACCAGACCATGCAACATACACAGCAACAAACGTTATACTTATAAAAACGTAAACACATGGGACCCATAAAAAAGCTAAATCATGTATTTATTCTGCAGGTTTTAGATAGTTGAGTTTACAAGTATGAATAGTAGCATTATTCATGAGATTACTGAGTGTGTATTATATTATTTATATTAATATTTATAGTAGACTACTGCCTAGTAATAGTCATTTATATCAAAAATGTAAACAATGTAATGTTACATTTTCAACTCAATTCCAAGACTAGCTTATGCTTAGTCATAAAAATCACGGTAAAGGAGCACGTACCCGTCAAAAATGCTACTCTCAAATTTTACATCACGTTCACTAGTTCGCTTGAAGCTTGCTAATGTACAATGCTACTGTACAGCTGCGGTAATAAACTTAAGCTTTCTTTCCCACTACCGGAAGCAGCCACGGAATGGATAGCTTTAGAGATTAAAAACGCTTGTTTTGTTGCGTTAGTTTCGTATAATCCTGGTCTGACAGGATTGCAGATAACCCCCATGCAGATCATGGTATAACTACAGAAAATCTTAATCATGCTCGATTGAACATCCAAATATGGTTACGTTCAATGTTTGGAAACAAGCGGCGGCAGTGCAGAAAATAATAGCGCGTTTCCTTATCCCTTTCGTCTTATCCGGATTACAGACGTTTCCCCACGATCGCTTTGTCCAGTCTATGGCTATTTCATCCCTCATTGCCCAGTAAAGTCGTGTACTTACTGTTCAAAAATTCCACTTTGTTATAGCTAATTATTTTTCTTTCGACATGCTAAAAACACGTTTTCAAACGATTTTCTCATGAAAACTGTTACCGTGTCCTATCGGATCTGTTCGTATCTGCGCGGACTTATGTAGGACCGTATCTGTACAGATTTTAGTCAAAAGAGTGAAAAACGTTTTCAAAACGTGTTTTACCATATCGAAAGAATAATAATAATTAGAACGAAGTGGTGTTTTTTTATCAGTAAGTAGACGAATTGGTGGGGACGCTTAGGATTGGGGCAAGGAAAGAATGATAGGGCGATGGGACAGATTTTGGGGGCATCCTCTTCAGGCTCTTGTTTCACTCGCTGATACGCGCATGTACGGTGACACGAATGGAGAGTCTGAACAAGCGGACGTGCCAACTAATATACTTTTCACGTATGTGTTGGTAGATGTTACCTGCAAACTTCTATATTTCTTGTGAAAGCTGAACGTCTTTTTATGCGACACTTTCTGTACATAATAAGCGCCTGTCCTTCTCATCACTAGAATCGTTTTGATTGCCTATATAGTTTTAGTATTTTAAGTTTGAATAAAATGATTCGACTTTTGAAAACGACTGGCAGCGTGTGCTGTAAAGGGCATATACGAAAACAAGAAAAGTGTTCATTGCATATAATTTCGCATTGATGGCTTTCCTGCATCATTCAGGGGCAGGTCAATTGCCCTACAAAAGCTGTTAATGACTTGACACAGGTAATGTCCCCTCCCCTCCTTCAGCTCCACCTGTGTGTATACAGTTTCTCTGCTTGCGTCCTTCTCATCCTCAGCCACACAACTCGCGAAATGAAACAACCTGCAACCAGTGGCTTACAAGGTCTTTAATTGCTCTTTCCATTATGTTGCATGAAAGAAATGCTATTAAATAGAAATTACTAGACTGGAGTTTCCTGTCTTATTAGACCTGGGACAGTGGTTTCAGTTGTGATTTGAGAGCAGGGAAAGTGGAGAAAGAGCCAACTATAGGGTTAAGCAGCTGCACAGGGTAAGCTTGCAATATACTGTCTGTACAACTACCTCTAAAGGGTGGGTGTGGAATAAAAATATTCTGGGCTCAGATATTAAGTGGTTTGGTTTTTGGTTGCGTGATGTGCAGTTGCAAATGAGATGTTTTATCAGGACAGTGTATACTGACACCAGGCCATCCAGTCCTAGTACTGTTCCCTACAGTGCCAGGCATCCAGCAAGACACACTAGATTGCCAATTTTTAAGTCTTAGGCCAGGGAACACCAACATCCTGGCTCAAATGCAGACACCTTTACTATTGTATGCCAAGGTGGTTGGTATAACAGGATAAATATCAATCATCCATTTACAATTGCATTTTGATTTGTTGTCTATTTTGTACTAGCTACTGCTGCATTTTCAATAAAATTGGAAATAAAACATGTTCAGTATTAGCTTTCAGAGCTGGAGAACTATTCCTTGTGAGTTTAATGCATGGCGACTGTTTCCTGTTTGTTTTAAATAAACTGCGCTAAAATGTGAATCATATTATTGGAAGTAAATGTATTTTGGTGCCAGCACAGTCTTTAGAATGCATGTTGTTCTTTCATGATTCCCCATCCCAAAACTTGGTAAAGTCCTTGAGACTTTCTGGTTAGAAATCCCTTGGCTCTTTTAATAAAAAATCAAGATGTTTTCTCTTAAAAAAAAGAAAAAGGTGGTAATATCTCTGCATCCTTGTGGATTCATGCCTGCAGTAGATCCTTGGTCATTTGGGATATGGAACCCTGACATTACCAACTTGCTCTCTCTCTCAAAAGCACACACACACACACGCACGCACACAATAATAACACAAAATTACATGATTTCAAATTGTGACCAACTGAATATTTTCTTATGAAGGCAGATAACTGAACATTGCTCATTTTCTGGTGCTGAACTTGAAGAGGATTATGTGCTGATAATCTTACCACAGACAACTGACACGCAAATGAACCAGAATAGAGTTAGTAAAATCCTCATTAGTGTTAAGATATAAATTATCCATTTCTTATACTTCCAATTCCATAAAATAAAATCAGGTCTGTGTTAAGGGATTTTGCCACTGCGGCTGGTTAATTTCAACCTATTTTGCTGCAGTACACAAATATTACACATTGTAGGAATCTTCCGTTCGCAGACATGTCTGAACCACTTTACATTATCATTACTACAATGAAGTTTGAGAATGTCAAAATTGCTAGGAGCAGCCCATAAAGTGTTACTAACAAAACCTGTGATTCATACAATCTATTTCAATCATGCTGCATGAACTTTATGCTTCAAGTGGTGGTGGTGGTAGTGTTAGTGGTGCAGCGATCATAGAATGTGGCGGGTCATAAAAATGACCGATATTTTTCTTCCGGACAAAATGTGTTTCAAAATTTAAAATGGCACCTGATCCTGTAACTCAGGACTGTCATAAGAAGAATGCTTGTTCTTGCACAATGAAAATGCCACAAATGTATCTATTTCTGTAGATTTCTGTAACCAACAGTTTGAAGGCCTTCTCATTCCCTTTCGACCGGTTTTCAAACGCCGATGCAGTTTGACATCGAAATGGTATGTAAACTTGGCAAAGTAGTAAGTACACATCCCTGTGTACCATACACGCGTTCAGATAGACACAACGGCGAGTTAAAACAATGCTGCTAGTTTCACCTTGGTGTGATATCTACGTTTCGAATACACAGGATATTCCGATGATGTATGTGACGCAAATGAAAAAGTCACTGCAGTCAGCTTTGGGTAGTGGGTGGTTGCTCGTGAAGAGAAGACAAGGCTAGGTCTGTCCACTTTTGTTCCTGTTCTCTCAGGGTTTCTGTTGATGGACCGTTGTCCTGTTCTAATTCTGGAAGTTCCATTTGAGGTACTGCAATATCTTCCACAGGGAGGACGTCTTCTCGCCATTTGTCGTCTATTAAGTCCATTAGTCGGCCAGGTCTTTGCCAGCATTCTATTTCACTATCCATATTTTTCCAAATAAAAATGAAATTACCAAGGGAAATAACTTCCTGCACTAACAAGTCTCGCGAGATTTTGAGAACTGAAATGGCGATGTGTTGATATTTTCAGACGAAGCTCTTCGCGAGAAGTGCATTTGCAGGTAATATGCAGTAGGTACACCAAGTTTCTCTAAGTTAACATCACATAAGAAAAAACGAGATGACAGTCCGCTCAGTGACCCAAGCAGTTTGTACTCTAAGAAGTTATGTCATAACTGTTTTTTGAGCATGTTTTAGCTGTTAAAATCACAATCGAATCTCTCGAGAATCTGAATCTCAAAGACAAATGAAATCTGACAATGCGCTCGATCACGATTCAGTTATGTTTCCAGATTTATTCAAATATATTGCTAATTGTGTTACTTAAAAAATATAAGCTGTGAGTTTTTTTCTGTCAGTAGTTTACTACCTAGGTCGTTTTTTTCTGACGTCGAACAGAGATTGACGGACACAAGACGTGTTTCTTCAGGTCTCATATTTGATCAGGACTGCGTTGGAATAATTCACTAATTCAGTAGTAATGGCCTCGTCATTGTGAAAAAGACTTACACTCGCCTATGGCATGTGAGTCTCCGCGATTTCTTGACTCTTTATCGGCGAGAGAGGTCAGGTAGGGGAGAACTCAACTGTTACTAACACTAGGTTTAGCGCAACTTTGGTTTCCGATTCAACGTTTAATTGATGCGGTCAACAAATTTCTTTTTGCTCCCCGCATTGTTCTGGGTTCATGTGACTGTGCTGTCTTCGAGTACGGTACACTTGTAGACTCCTTACTAGATCGCACTCCTCGCAAGCCAATGAAGCTACTCTTTCAGTCTTTGAAGAGTGAAGTAGGGTAGACATTTTTCAGCACTGGTGCAGCTGATAGGCTACATTTTTGTACTGATGATAATGCTAAGAAGTGGATAAAATACTCATTAGAAACAGATACAGTACAAGTTAGGACAGTTCACTTTAAGACTAGAACAACAGAAAGGAGAGGAATAATCCTGTCTTGAGACTAGGCTAGAGGTTACTGTGTAGAGCCTCCAATTCCTTCCCCCCCCCCCCAATAGATTACAACAAAATACTTATCACTGTAATCAGTAAACACCAGTGGGGAATTAACATGTTAATGTATACATCATCTCACAAAAGATATTTCGTTCGGGCTTAAGGCTAGCGCTTCGCACACGCAGATTCTCTCCTTGCTGACGAAAAGAATAAGAAATTAAAAATAAATAGACCCAATCACTTTTAATCAACTATCGATCTAAAACCCGAAAGCAAATAAAGGGGGGAGGGGTAGGGAAAGAGGAGAAGAGAAGCAGAAAAGAGGAGAAGTGAGACGTATAACAGGGTAACAGAATGAGTGACACAAATAATAGGGCTGGTTGAAGAAAGAGAAGTAAGATGTATAACAGGGTAACAGAATGGGTGACATAAATAATAGGGCTGGTTGTCAAAGGGCTGGATGAATGACGAAATGAAAACAAAAGGTGCAGGATAATAGGGCTGGTTGTAAATGAGATGACTGAAGAAAAGGTGGCCTGAAACAGAGACCGACCCAACAATGAGTCTCGGGTCACAATACCCATCCTGTGCACGACAGAATAAACTCCATTTCTTAACACAACCAGAATTCATGTTACAATGATAATAACTTCCACAATGCAGGTAAATAAATTTCAAATTTATGGAAAGAAGACTTGGTATCAGCGGGGAACAGATCTCATCCAGTGGCCACGTGTTGACCAACATGGCGCCATCTAGCGCCTTACAACGTAAAAAAAAAAAAAAAAGGCAAACAGAATCCAACAGTCATCATCATCCTCAACCCATCCCAGTCTACATTCTAGTTTCCCCATAAAGATTAAACCATGAACTTTCTCAATGTAAACCATTATTACACAATATCACCCCCATTGTATACATACATAGCAGGGGAAAACATAATAAGATTCATGACTGCATCATGCAATTTCTTCATCAATACGTTTACAGCACCGCGGTACACAAAGCAATCGTTATCTTACAAGGTTATAGAAGAACAAATCCAGAAATACAATCATACCTCTACAAGAAGACGCACCAAGAAAGTGAGCGATGCACTCTCTCCCAAGCGCTCAGCCCAAATGACTGAGGGACAGAGTTCCCGTGAACACATGGGTTCCCAAACCTTTCCACGCTATTAGTGCAAGGGCGTAAATCGCCCACACCTTTAATCTCACTGGGATTTTACAGGATCTCTACCAGTACCACTACTCAGGTAATGCAATTTTTTACCATAAGTGCTGTCCTAGGTGATTTTACAACATAATACTTTTTCCCACAGGCACTGGTTTATCTGCCTGAGGGACTACATTCTGTAACCACCCACTAGCTTTTCCCCAAGCTAGAAAAGATGCAAGGGGAAATAGCTTTTATGATCTGGTAACCTTAGAGGGTTACATCATCAAAACTAGATTTATAGTATATGTAGGCAGAATGGTTTGACAACGTTCTGTCCTTCTTTTTATATAGAAATGGCATCAAGCTCAAGAGGGTCCTCTTATCAGTATGAATCTCAAGGTAAATTGGATGTATTCAGTTCTTGTATATATACAATATGCCTAATTCCCCAAATTTTATAGTTTGATTTTAATTCCTACCAATTTCCTTTTTTATATATATATAATAGTTTTTGCTGTTCTGACGTAAGAAATTAAGAATAGTCATGATACCGCATTACTTCTCTCTTTCTCTAGTTATTATTTTTTTTAACTGTCTTATCATCATCATGGATTCTGTTCTTAATCTGTGTTAAAAGAAGATTATTGAGTTAGTGATTTTCAGTGACTGTAGTGATTTCTAGCATGATCATCCTTATCCATTCATACCACTTTCTTTTCAGTGTATCTGTATTCTGTCTGTGGGCCTATGAAGGCACCCACTTCCAGCTGTGATACAAAACTGACTTAGCTCTAACCTTCTGTTGGCCAAGTATTGTACCTTGATTCTTTGCAGGAAGCTTTTCCTGGGACAAATATTTAAATGAGACTGGTGCTATTCCAGCACCTATTACCTGCTTTAAACAGGTATGCAGTTGTTTCTAGAATATATATATATATTATATATATTGATACATTGCATTATAAACCTTATAAAACTAGTGTTTGAGCTTGGAATAGCTTAATTGTAGCAATATATAACATTATATTTGAGCAAATTTTCTGTGACAGAACATGAAGCATTAATTAATTACCTTATAAGATGTTCGGTTTAAAATAAATGCGCTTAATGATTTTTCTTTCAGTGGCCAGTGCCACCAGCTAATGAGTTTGGAGTCAACATGAAACTGGAGGCATGTGATCCACGAAATTTGACTTCAATTTGTGTGGCCACTGTTGTTGGACTGCAGGGACCACGTTTGCGCCTGAGACTAGATGGCAGTGATAACAAAAATGATTTTTGGCGACTTGTAGACTCTTCTGACTTGCATCGCATAGGCTACTGTGAATCACATGGTGGTCTTTTACAGCCTCCACTTGGTCAGTGCTTAGATGACTTTTGGCAGTTAACCTCCAACCCCACCCACAAACCAGTGTGCACCTGTGCATAAATGACTGTGTGTGTGTGTGTGAGATTGAGAGAAAGAGAGAGAGAGAGTGAAAGAGATTAGGATATCCGACAAAATTTGGAGAAATGGCATATACTGATAGAGCATACTATGTATGACAAATTTGAAATTTGAGTCAAAGAATTCTACTTAAAGAAACCCTCACTAGAAAAAGCAGCATATAAACAAGATTCCTAATTGTCTTCAGACATTTAACATTAATAGTTACAGCTAGTCAGAAATAGATGACAGATTGTTTGGACCTTTGTCCTTTTTTTTAAAAAAATTGTTTTCTTTGAATTTGATAAACATTTGCTTTACACTCTGATGCATTGGCCAGGTTTTCGGATGAACCCTTCCTGCTGGCCAACCTTCTTACAGAAAACACTTAAGGATGCTAAGATTGCCCCAGATCGGTGCTTCAAAAAAGTAAGAATTAAATCTTGTATTTGCCCAAGTGTGTATTTTCCAGATGCATTTGGAAATCCCAGTTTGTGACAAAAAGGTGCAAATATACTTGGTTACCCCTCCCGGCATCATACAAAATTGTTAAGCAAGGAAAACGTAAAACTTGTGCATCTCTGAACCCAACCCTGCTTTGTGAAAACTCTGAAAACGTTACAAATGTATCTCTGAACTCATTCCAGCTCTGTGTTATATACATGTATCTCTGAACTCAACCATTTTTCATGCAAACACTGAACTCAACCCTACTTTGTGAAAACAATGAGAAGGTTATATACATGAATCTTTGAACTAAAACCTTGGTCTTGTTTTAAGCCAAGGCTGTTCAGTTTCGCTAAGATTTTCATGCTTTTGTGATATGTATTTGTAAATACAGTGTCTTTATATCCATGCAGTAATCAAAACCCAACTTTCAGGATTCAGAAGTCTTTTGTGTTCAACCTTGCATTCGGGACTTGCACATTCATGCTACCTTTAAGTACAGAATAAATGCAGTTAACTTCTTGCACTCATACAGCATAGATCTATGCAGGACATCGACAGCGCACAGATCTTGAAATGTTTCAAAAAATATTGTTAAAAACTGAGACTCAGGCAATGATATACTTTATTTATTTGGAAAAATCAATTCTCAGATTTTAAAATTCTAAAAGAATTGTTATTGGAAATGTTTCAATATTACTTAACACTTGGTGTCAAATGTGGTTACTGTGTCCACAAAATTGAAAAAAAGTCTAATAAATTCCGCTTCTCACTGCTTGCCCACTTTCGAGGTCTTTGAACTGTATATTATTATCATATCTGACCTTGTAAATTCTCTGAACCTTTGGCCTGAACTATATTTAAAATATCTTTCTCTACCAAGCTTTATTTGATTTGAAATTTTCTCTTCCATCCGGCAGCCATTTTTTTGGGTTAGGTAACTGTCCTGGTAAGCAGGTACTCAGCGAAAACTATCAGAAGGCTGAATCTAAATTTTAAAAACTTATTTAAACAGTGCAGGAGATACAACCGATGATGGAGCTTTCCAGTGATACCAGGATAAGTTCCTGTTGTGTTAAATGCGTCTGCAGGATTTTTTGAAAACCATTGAAACATACGCGACGTGAAGGGTAATGGCGACTGTCAAAACTGACATTCGAACGTGAGTGCAAAGAGTTAATCTGGCATGGTCCTTCTTCTTTCAGGGTAAACTTTTTGTAATTATACTAAAATTACTGTGCAAAAGCTTGCATGAATTTTTTTTTATTATTTTATTGTCTGATATTACCTTCAGGAACCTCCAACCCCCAAAAATAATTATTTTGAGGTGGGCATGAAATTAGAAGCAGTCGACCGTAAAAATTCACAGCTGATATGCCCAGCCACGGTTGGGGCTGTTAATGGAAACCAGATTCACGTGACATTTGATGGCTGGCGAGGAGCCTTTGATTATTGGTGCCCCTATGACAGTCGTGACATTTTCCCAGTGAAATGGTGCGCTTCATCAGGACACCCCCTTCAACCACCAGGACAGAAAGGTCAGCACAGAATTTCTTAGCAAAATGGAGGTGGCTGTTATCTTTTTTTAAGAACACAGTGTAATTCGAAAGCCGTAAATTCTGAGTTAGGTCATATGCTGTTAATAACTGCCTTTCTGATTAAACACTGCAGCTTGGGGGTTTCTTTTTTTCCAAACATCTTGATGTTTCATCAGGAATGCCGAGCAAAGCCAGCAAACAAATGAAAGAGTCGGATCTGATGCTGAGTATTGTGCCACCAGCTGTTGGGTTGCCTCTCCCGTCACCATCCCCTACATCTCCGAACACTTCATCTGCTTCAAATGACCGTCAGGCCCAGTCACCAAGTGATCTCAGTCATCCGTCCACACCCATGCAGGTCACTGTCTCTGAGCCCGACACCAGCTCTGGCCAGGGAGGCTCTTCTGGTTGGTGCTTGAACACTTTGTCATGAGCAAGTTATGCGCGAAGTGCAGATTTTGGTGATGAAATGCCAGTCAGCAATTTTTTTCTTCAAATTTTATCTTTTATTTAAATTACTTTTTGTTTCCTCACCTTCAGAGTTGAAATCAGAGACTTTCTTTTTCTGTTGAAGTAATTATGATGCATCCTTGTGATCATTACAATATGTGGGTTTACGTTTTAGATATAACATTTTATTAACTGAAGCTTGGTAGCTGAAACAAAAATTATATATAAGGATATATTCCATGACTGAAAGATTTCTTTTTGAATGTCTTAAGGCACAGAATTCTGCCGTAATTTACTGGGTTTTTTGATGAAGTGTTTTTGGTGCCTATCTGTTGCAGTATGTGTCTATGTCAATCACGGGTGCTACTGTGGCAATTATCTGAACCCACGAAGAGTCTCCATTTTGCCGTCACAGTTCGGACCAGGCAGTCTGAGTCGAGTGTTACAGGAGTGTGTTCAGAACTGCATTGACAGTGCCCACCAGGAAAGACAGGTGTACAACTTGGTGAAGGAAGGCAGCAGTAAAGTTGTTGTCACAGGTGAGTTAAGTAGAGAGAAGGGACACAGTTGTTTTGTACAAAATGCCAATTTCAGATCACCTTAGTTACCAGCTATAGTTGGCTTATTTATATCATCATGATCTTTGTTAACGGACGACATTAACCTTAAATTCTTAAGGAAGAATGTATACTTTCAGGTTCGATTTGCACCCTGCTCCTCTTCATCCTTGTATCCTCCTTGTCGTCCTTCTCTTCCGCTTTGGAATCCTTCCCCTCTTCCCCCCACCTTAACATACAAACATCACTGCCCAAATGCACATCATGCTGGCCCTAGCACTTGAGTCATTTATATACACTGTCTGTGTACAGCAAGCATGGCAGGCAAGACGTATACCAAACGCCTAGTTGCTGTGGAGCGTGTGTCCAGTTTCTGGTCATTGTTGGAGGGTTTACTGGAGGAGTTGGGTGCATGCCAAAACCTATTCTCAGGACAGCCGTTGGCCGGACCCTGTCCTAAGTGCATACGACAGCGGCAAGTGGCGCCTTCAGGCTCAGGAGCTGCTTCTCACAGTAAGTGGTTGCAGGAAGATAATTTCTTTCTCTGCATGTACACGTGCACACATCTGCACCCGCATGTGTGTGAGAGAGAGTATTCATGGTGGTTTTTGTTAAAAGAGTTGTGAACAAAGACTGTTCCATGTTTATAGTTTCTAATATATATCTGATATTATGTTTAGTGGAATGATGATTTTAAGCAGAGGGGAAGCTTGCAGGTTTAGCTTTTCCTAATTTTCTGTACTTGCACATTGACATGGAGGATTTTCTAGCCCACCAGATAAAGAAAATCTGGCTGTATTCAGAGTAGCCTGCTATTATGTTTCAATTCCCACTTAGATATATGTGGAGCATGAACAAATAAGTGCAGCTTAGTGCAGACCTGTTCCTCCCTTCCTGTTTCACCGTAATTCTTCCAGGTTTCAGACCCATGTTACGGTTTTACAGCAACACAAAAATATTGTGTTATTTGGATCTGGCGACTTTGCTGAAGTTGTAAAACTTAAACTTGCTTTGCGACCGAAAACTGTGAACTAAAACAAGATGCATTTTTACTGGACATCAAGGTATTGCTTCAAACAATCCCGTATTTGAGAAAACTCTTGTAAATACGACCAGTAACACTGCACGTTTGCAGTTTTAAGTGATTTTTGCCTTCGAGTTTGATGTCAATTATTGCTTTTACAAAACAACAAATACTTCACTACATGAACGTTGATGAAACTGAAATGCCAGCGATGCCTAAGAAAAAGTAGCAGTATTGACAGAAATACAGATCAGATTATCAAAAGAAATTGATAGTGATTATTGACACTACTCTGAGTATAGGATAAAGTTGGCCAAAGAAATCAGGGTTTCTAATTAAGCATTGTCATACGTTTTCATGTAGAACAATTAAAAAAATTATGCACAAAATTTAGAGAAGATCCGTCTGCTTCTTGCACATATTTCTAAGCTGACCACGCATAAATTTTGGACAAGCCAATTGTTTAAACACTGGTTTTCGTAGTGTACAAGTCTTAATTATTTCCCTTGAATGCCCACACATTCATGTGTTTTTGTCGAAGTTCGATACATATTCATGTTGCTCGTTTCATAACTGTCATTTCAGAGTAGTAAAAGTTCAGCTGACCATGCTCATTGTAAGGTTATTGCAGGAAACATCACTGTAAGTCTAGCTTAAAATTTAAAACCTATAAACGAGTATAGTAAGAAGACATAGCAAATCGCAAAAACTGACAGTCATAATACAAGACCAAAAAGCGAAAAGTGGTGTGAAGAACATTTAATAAAGTCAGAAATTTTGAGCACATGAAAATTGCCTCCAGATATTGTGATTCCATGATATTTAGAAGAATAGGTTTATCTACGGGTCACCAATGTGGATCAGAAAAGTTATTGCTAGTCTCGCGAACACCATGCCATTCACTGACAACTCCCTTCCTTCCCCTTAGTCTCTGAAACTTCAGCAGATGCCAGTACAGTGACATCTTTATGTAACATCAGGCATTTTATTGCTGCATTTTCGGTAGCGAACTTTTAAAAGCAGTGTGCAGTTAAAATCACTGGCAGACTACAACACAGAGTGTAGATAAGTATCAAACAGTGTTCTCAACTCAAGATCAGTGTACAACTAACTAGTACAGTAATAGTTTATTACCTATGTCACAAAATAATCTGCAGTTAAAATATAGCTGACCTAGCCTAGTGGAATCTCTTAGGAAAAGCAGAGGAAGTATATGTATTTAGTAGATGTGTTCTGTATTATTGGGGAGGTGGGAGGTTTAAAGGTGGAAGAATTATAGTGATGGCAGGATTGGTATCCAGTTCTTTTTCTTTCTTGCTTTCTGGGTATTTCTTTGTACTGTAGGGAGATATGATCAAGGAGGGGTCCCTGTTTTTTGTTTTTATTTTATTTCTAAAACCATGAGACATATTCACTATAAGATTGTTGAGAGAAAGGGTGGAATTTTTGTTTGGCATTTGTCTTTGATGCTTTACTGTGTTGATGAAAACCATTAGGAATGTGGTGTGCATAAAAAGGATATCTGTTTTTGGTTTTCAAACTTCGAGGTACATTCTTTTTCACTGAATTTCAAATCTCCTGCATTTTGAACATGGGTCTTTTGCCGTGTCATGGTTGTGGGTAAACAGTTCTGTTGGCGGTAGCAGGGATAGATACAGTTGTGTGTTCAAGAAAGAGTAGCCCTCAAGAAGAAGATGACTTGTTGTGTTTACTGTGAGCTTATATCGACTCCTGATTTTTGGAGACTATCATCTGTACCTGTTTAATTTTAGCTTCAGAAGACGAGGTCCCTGTGCCAGATCCTCATGGCATCAGACGGCGATGGTCAACAGAATCTGGTGACAGTTTGAGAGGTGGTAAATTACTGAAAGTGGAACGTCGGTACTCAGCCTTTGAGGCAGAAGGTAAACAAAGTTTTTTTCTGATACCCTCACTGATATGTTGCTGTCCTTTGTTTTCCCAGAGTTTGCTACAAAATTAAATTGAGGTAGTTATCATGGATGTCTGTATGGCAGTAAAAGCTGGACATTGACAGCTGAGTTTGAAAAGATCAAAATTTTGAAACCAACTGCTTCTGTAAGCTCCTCAGAATCTCGCAGATGGAACACAAAACAAATGTCTGTGTCTGCAATAAAGTAGACTGGCTGCTCCCCAGGAATCTGTCCTTGCCATCATCAAGAAGAGGAAGCTGGCATGGTTCACCCACACCACAAGTCAGAATACATTTGCTAAGACCATCTTGAAAGATGGAAAGGCACGCTGGAAGGCAGAAGGCAGAGAGGAAAGCAAAAGAAAAGCTGGCTTGATAACATCAAGGAAGGAACAGCACTTGGCAGCCCAGTTCTGTTACGGACAGCAGAAGAGACCAGGATGGCAAAGATTGTCATAAGTTGCATCCCACATGTCCACCTTACAACCTTCTAGGTCACAGGACTGAGATCAGAAACTGAAGACAAACATTTTTTACTTTATATACTTATGAACATTTCCAGGGGCATGCAGAAATGACAAACATTTACATTTGGTGTTGCAGCAAGTTCTACTACAGGCGACAACCATACCGTGGCACCACGTTCTTCAGACCCAACACAGTGGTCTATTGAAGAGGTTGTGCAGCACATTAGTGAAACTGACGCTGGCCTTGGGACACACATAGACCTCTTCCGAAAGCATGTGAGTTGGGAAGCCTATGAATAGATTTGTTTTGTGTGTTTGTTGAGTATGTGTCTGTACAGAAATACATGTTGGCATGCATGCATATGTTGATGCATGTGTGCGTGAGTGAACAGGTGAGTGAGTGAACAGGTAAGGGAGGAGAAGGAGAGTTTGAGAGAGAGTAGAGAAGCATAGGCTTAGGCCATGGTCCGGATTCTGTTTTACCACCACAGCAACGATTGCACACATAAACATTTGCTTGACCTGGCTCAGAAAAATAAAAGGTTATGCTGCATTGGCATTGTAGAGTTTGGACCTTAGGCAAGCGTCTCAATAGCCTTTCCCCACTTTCCGCCCCAATAAAAAAACTGATGTATGTGTGAATTACATAGTGTCACACTCGAGGAGGTTGACTTGAAAGGGGAGCATCTGAACACGTGTATATTCATAGCTTGTTTTTCAGTGCATGGGATTTCTCCACAGCTGCTAAAATCCTTAAATAGCAATAAAGTGTTGCTGCTCGAGGAGAGTTTTTATTACAGTCATCTTACAATGCAGGAAGTTGGTGGTACTGGCTCCCTGTTGGTGAGCAGGAAGGTGATGTTGTCACGACTTTCGTCTTTGCACTGCAGGAAATTGATGGAAAGGCCTTCATGTTGCTGAACAGTGAGATGATGATGAAGTACATGGGCCTCAAGCTTGGTCCTGTCCTCAAGCTGTGCAACATCATAGAGAAACTTCGTGGCCGCACAAAGTGACCTGCACTTTTCTGTTGCCGTCAGCAATGTCGGTTGTTTTTCTGGGGAGCCTTTTGAAGATTGTTCCAGACGTCTTCTTACTTTGCAACGTTTGAAAAGACTTTGTATGGAGGACTGAGAGGTGTGGTCCTTTTTATGCACATACACTTCAATTCCTTTTCTCATTCTTTCTGCTTTTTTTTCAATTTGTTCTCTCAAGCATTTTCTCTCCCATAAACAGGTCCATAAAGGGCTGTGTGTTTGCATGTGTGTGTGTGTGGGTGTGTGTGTGAGCGAGAGAATGCACATGTGTGTGTACACCAATTCCTCTGTGTGCACAACCTCATCTTGGTTTATAAACCACCTTGGTTCTTGATATCCTATTTGGTATTAACAGTAATCATTACTAGTAAGTGATTAGACTACCACTAGACAATTCATGCCTCTGTATTCCAGTCACTAGACTTCAGTATCCCTGTCTACACGGTGCACTGCAAAACTCATTTTTGTTAGACAAATGGCACCTGCACTCATCTCTTTGCCCATTCACCATCTCCTGTTCAAGACCTGACTCGCCAGAGCGAGAGATCCCGTCAAATCTGCACCATATGTTTTAATGCAGATGGTTTTACAGATGTTACCTTACCGACCTGAATATTCCAGTAAGCCCCATCTTTCAGATAGCTCAGTCAGCTTACTCACTGCCATATAACAAAAGTTTGGGAAACTGCAAATAAATGGGACAGCTCTTGTTTTTTGCTGCCCAGCTTCTGGTATCCCACACTCTGGTGAAGATGTGTACACTGAAATAAGCAGTAGAGGGCCCATGTCAGTATTCAACTAATGCACTCTTATGGTTGTAATCACTGCTGCAGATGTAAATTTTTCTGAAATCCACTTTAATGTTATGCACTTGCTTGGTGGGAATGGTACCAGGATTTGATTTTGTGCATGTGCGTGGTTCGGGCAGTTTTCACTGGGGAGGTCCTTGCAGGTTGAGGTTCTTTTCCTCTTTGTTTCTGACCCATGAATTTCTTCTTTTCAAAGTCTTCACTTGCACCCTGTTTTTACTTGATTATTGTTTTGGAAAACAAAGTGTGTTGAGTGTTTTGAATGCGTTGTCTGTTGAAAGTTGAAATGTACTGCATAAAACTGAATGCATTCTGATCCTATGTTGGTCTGACTCTAGTTTTCAAAAAAAAAAAAATTCTTAGGCTATTTAAAACCAGTGCCTGTTTTCACAGAGATCCATTAACAAGATATGTGCCATATATTGCTGTCAGGGTAAAGAGATTATTGGACCATAATCAGAATATTTATTAAATATTCTTTTACAAAAAATGAAAATAGTAAAACAGTGGCAAGGTTTTTTTTTCAAAATTATTAGTAGCGCAAACCATTAAGCATATACATATCTTGCAAGGTACTGTTGGTAGGTGGAGCATGGGACTTCAGTTTAACACTCACTCACTGTGATGTTTGACCTGAACGACAAGAAGTTAATATAATTCAGTTTAGTTTCCATTTGGATGAATTTAAGCTTTTTTTTAAAATTTTACAAAGGGTTTAAAATTTTTTAAACGTGCTGATATCTGTGCATATCTTTATTCAAGATCAGTTAAAAATAGATGGATGTGATTTGCAGAACCTTGGCTTCATGTTTTCCAGAAGATTTTATTTTTAAAGTACAGACATTTATTTCAGCTGGTTAGATTTATAACACTGTTAACTTCTGTAAATGCCAAAGACTTAAGTGCTGGTATTGCTAGAGACAAAGTGCCACCAGCCCTTGAATTATTTTGAAATTTCTCCCTTTTGGTTGCAAGATTTTATCTGCAAATTGTCATGATCTTTGGAAGATAAGAACTTTCCATTACTCTGCATGTGAAGATGATGCAGATGTAACAGACACGCTATTGTGAATTTTGCGGACGTGCGGTGTTGGTGTAGCTGTTGATGATAGAAGGTTATGCTGTTTAGCATAGCCTTCATTGCTGTGAAATTTCAGTGATCTCTCTAAGAGAATCACTTTTGTTGTTGATGATTTTAATAAAGTGCTGTTTGAGATAATGCATGCATGACGGTGAATGGTTGTGCATTAATATTTGAAAGAGCAAACAATGCAACTTGTGTTTCACAATTTGTGTTTGCACTTGGTGCAATTCCATGTGCTTTTGTAAAAGTTTATTGACTCTCAATATGGCTTTTCCCACGCTGTACCCATGCATCCACATTACAGAATTAGGAGCCATGATTTTTTTCATTTTGTCATCCCTTTGCCAAGCTTGTTGATTGGTAAAGTTACTCTGAAAGTCCAAATGGCAGATACCTAATTGTGTGAAATATTAGGGAAAAACAGACACGAGATCTGTGCCCCGTGGATGTTTTAAGCACTTTTCATGCAGTACACTAGGGTGTTTGGGTTTATGTGGGATGTGAGTGTGTGTGCATGTGTGGATGCTCAAGTGTGGAAGTGTACATTTGCTGATGTGCATGTATACATGGGTACATACATATAGATGACTGTGGTTAGCTTGTTAAGTGGGGATGTGTGTTTATCTTTCTGTGCCTTTTAGAAAAACGTTTGGCTGCTATGAGCTGTTGATTTGTATGATAAGCGTAGGCTACTGATGGTCAAATTATTTAGACCTACAGCCAGAAGTGCTGATCTATTAACAACTTGTAATGAATGAGGATGGGTTTTTTTGGACCTTACTAGATAACTACCGTGTGGCAAAGAGACTGCCTTTTCTTTAACAAGTTTTATCACTTTCAGTGTTCGGAGGCAGGCATGTGTATGAATGTACATATGGAGCACCGAGAGGGAGATTACAATAACACTCTTAATACAATTCCAGTCTCTAGCTATGTAGTACACTCTACTACAGTACAGTGACTGTACAGATACTGTATGTGATGTATAAAATTCATTCAGATGAAAGTTTTCATCATGATATAAAGTTCATGATGAAGCTACGGAATAAATTGTTTTGTCATACGATACATTGTACAGCTTCAGAATGAAATTGTAAAACTGGAGGCTGGAAATATAGTTAGGGATGGAAATTGTAATGTGTATCACAGAGTGCTACACAAATTTCTTTCTTGGCACCCCACGTGCATATACCGATACATAAAATTATAAGTAGCATGTAAATAAGCGCATCCATGGTTGCCTGCGTTTATACACATCCACCTGCATGTGGATGGCAGGTGCATAGCAGTTGTCTCCATTTGTTATTTTTCCCATGTCAGCACCTTTGAAAATGTGCGCAGTCTGACACCAAGTTCATAACTCAGTGACACACCTCTGACACACCTGTCATCTATGGCCATTTTAAGTTAACTGTGGGGGTCAGTTTTGGGTGTGTTTCTGTCTTGATTCCTCAGTTTGTGTATGCGTGTGTGTTTTTTTTTATAAAGTATATCTTGGTACAATCACAGAAACATTCCTGCCCTGTTTCGTGCCCTGCAATCCACAGTTGTTCTGAAAGCAGGGGAAAAGTTGCCATGTATTGCTGTGGTAAGGATGATGAGCCAATGTTCGGCTGTTGGACTGGGATTATTTTGGAGTGGCTGTCATATCTTTTAATAATTTAGATTGTATATTCAATTTTTCTATAACTTGATCGACAGTATATATGTTTTCAGGATAAATTTATAATTTATTTCAAGAATTAAGTTAGTCAAATTTATCTTTCGTCTTTTCAAAGAGACCGCCTCGGTGGCCTAGTGGTTAAGGCATCCGCTTCCGAGGCGGGAGGTCGGTGGTTCGCATCCAGCCGAGTCATACCTAAGACTTAAAAATTGGCAATCTAGTAGCTGCCCTGCCAGACGCCTGGCACTACAGGCAACAGTACTAGGACTGGTTGGCCCGATGTCAGTATAATGTGACTGGGTGGGACTGAGGCCCGCGTTGCACCATCAGTCCCACGTGTGGCAGCACGTTAACTTTGTCTAAGCAACACCATCCTGATATGCACATAGTTTGCGGCTGGACGTTAAGCACCAATTCCCCCCCCCCCTCGTCTTTTCAAAGACAATGCTTCAAATAATTTATTTCAAGAACTATGTTGGGCAATTATTTTAATAATATTATTTAATATGTATAATTTTTTTGTAGCTTCAGAATTTGACTTGAGGCTAGATTAAGATAAGGACATCTGGTAAATCAGGAAAGAAATGCCGTCTACTCATGTGAGCATTCTCAATCAAAATTACTTCAGATTATTTGGGTTAATACTGTTGCTGTTGTGCTTGCAGTTGTTTAACAAAAATACTTATTATGCTAGGTGATCAGTAAATCAAACAACCAAGTTGCACGTTTAAAGTGTGCACATTTTTTACTTGAAAAAGCTTAGATTTGTGTTTTAACCTTGGATTATTTAGTTTCTGTGGCACTGGTACTAACATTTCAAAAGAGTAGTTCTGTCATGAGCAGGGTGCTGGATTATGTGTATCAGCTGCCTATAGTCATGGAGATTTTGCTTCTCACTAACCTGTCACTTTGGATTCATGCCACAATGTGAACAAAAGCCTGCACAGTTTTATCTGTTACAAAATAACATTTTGTTTTCATTTACAGCAGATGCAGGAATAGTTGTGCAAGTCCTTATTGTAAGCATTATTTTGCGCTTTGAATATTTTTGAAATCCTAAAACTTTATAGACTTTTAATGGAGAATTTAATCAACACAGACTTCGCCAAATACAAGAAACTCAGCTTAACAAAATACTAACAGAATTCAGACAAAAACTCAACACTACCAATAAAGACCACTGTCAGAAATAGACACAGAAGGCTTGCTTGAACCAGCCATCTACAGGACAGTTTATGCGCCTAAAGACACAAGTGTTGTAGCTGAGGTTTCTAACCATACATCCGTATTCAATATAGAACTTAAAGCAATATGTACTGCCCTAAGGCATAGAAAATCTGCATCAGATTAATCCTTTCTAGTTATCTCTAATGCCTTGTCAGAGCTTCAGGCACTTCAGAACCAGTCATCTTAAAGAATGGACATAATATATGAAATCCCAACCTTTCTAAATAGGCTTCGTAACATAGGAATTAAACTTTCTCTGGGCACCATTCCATGTAGGAAAAATTGGAATTGAAGCAGATAGACTGGCTAAACTGGCAGTAAAAGACAATCCAACCACCAACATCATCCAGATAAATGTACCCATTTCAGAGGAAAATAGCGATTAAACCAGCAATAAAACTACAGTGAGATGAAAAGTATAAAAAGGAAGCCAAAGGCACCAGGAGAGAAATAGAACTACCGAGTAACGAGCTCATATTGTTTCATTCCCACAGAACCAAGCAAAGCAGAGTAACAAGAATGAGACTAAATGGAGAATAGTACCTGATTTGTAAAAGACCCAGTGACCTGTAGTGGGGGAAGACTTAGCACGTCACATGTCCTGCTAGAGTGTAGCCTAACCAGCCACGAAAGGGAAGAAGTTCAAAATGCTATGTGCAGCTACAGCCTTGTCCTAAACTTACAATCCTCTCTGAACCCTCCAAAAAAGATAAGGCAACACATAATAGAACTGACAATGCAGGTAGTAAACGCCCATCCAGATGTTAGATATATCTAATACAGAATTAAAATGGGGGTGTAAACCACTAAAATAACATCCAGTAAGCTAGAGGAAAAAAGTAAGTTCTAAAAGTGCATTCAAAATGTATCAAAGCAAAATCACATATAGCAAGACCTTAGAGGTAGAGATAAATAGGATGTAGGAATAGGGCAGCAGTAGGATTGACCAGCAAGGACTCCACCACTCAAATCATATATAGCCGCCAGCAGTGACAGTTCCAAAACAGTGAACAGCAAGAGGAACTTTGCAACCACCAGTGCAGATCTTACCCTCCCCCACCTTGTGAAATCACCGCAAGGTAAAAACATTCTCCTGTTCCAAAACAATAAAAACACCAGAGAATTTGTGGTGCTTCAGGTCATAGACCCTTCAAAGCCTGTAATTCCCAGATTTATACCAGACAGCAATAGGCATACCTGTCAAGTTGCATGGGTGTGCTATACACATGAACTGGAAAAGTATTTTAGGATGTGTATGGCATACACACTTTTTTTGTATGGGCAAATGGAAAATCGTAGGAAATTTCTGAAATTGTTAAAAAATGCACTGGACTGACCGTTTTACTGTACCCGTTGGTCTGGTGGCTGTTTCAGTGTATAACAATAGGAGCCTGTTCTATCTTACCATAGCATGAAATCACCACTAGACAGAAGCACTGTAGCTCTAAACAAATCAGCCTTGTATTTTCATGGATCTTGCGGTATGTGGCTGTCTGCACTAATTAAACTTTTTAAGTTACAAAACACTAGAAGGAAACCTGTGCTTAGTATAATTTGAGACTTGAGATTCTTTGGATATTTAAATAATCACAGCATCCATGTCACCCTTTTTTTCCACATCATGGTCATTTGTTACATGTTGAACACGATCTGTTTATTTGTTTCTTACATCACTCTGTGTACTCAACTTCTGTACTTAGTCAGGTTTTCTGATTCTGTTTGACTGTGTTAAATATTGAAGGAATGAGTATTTCCTACCAGTGAGAGATGATCCAGCCCTGAAGTTATGTCAAATAGCTGCAGTTGACAATGAACTTTGCCGTAGCCATGGGCCAAACAGTATTTAATTGGTTCTGCTTTAAATATGCATTTTAAGTTATTAGCCATCATGTTATATGAGGACTAGTTAAAGATAAAAAAAATGAAAATAACAGAATGTTTGGACTGCCGCACTTGGCTTCAAAATGCATGCTCTGGCAGGGATCAAAATGTACACAAGAGCAAGGGAGCTGACGCAGAAGGCAGCCCAGGACTGAAAAAAGTTTGAACTAATCCTTGAAAGGCAAAATACGTCTGTAGTATTTTCATGTAACTGATGTTTGTGGTAGTGTTTATTTTCATGTAATTTTCTCAGGGAGCAATAATCATTATGACAGTATCTAAACTATGGTTTGTGTAGGTTTTTGCTGTTACTAAGCAGTTTGTCCTAGTCTGTTGTACATTACTGTCCATTTTGAATTATTTATGTTGATTTTTCGTGTTGATGGGCAGGGATATTTGGGTTTTTTTTCTGCTACGGCAGTTTCTCATCTTCTCTTTCTGCTAAATACTTTCTGAGACTGACAGGTGTGTTCCATCCCTCACATGTATGAAAGTAATGAAAGGGTGGCTTAAAGGAAATCCCAGAAAGATTATAACTGAACTATCCTGGCATGGTTGAGGGTGGTTATAAGCTTGTAGAGTCACTTCTGTAAGCAACTCTGGAGAAAGACCATCAGTTATCAGTAGGTCAGCAGCCTCTTCATCCCGATTGCACTATCATTGTCTTGCAAAGATGGTGACAGCAACGCTAACTAAACTGGTTGATGGAGCACTAATGTACAAAAGCTAGCAAGGAGGTCTGCGTTGCTTATAGTATGAAACAGTATATTCCCAGTTACTGTTAAGTGTAGATGATAGATATTAGCGAGTGTGGGTTCTTA
This sequence comes from Lanistes nyassanus, assembly GCA_004794575.1. Taxonomy (NCBI): domain Eukaryota; kingdom Metazoa; phylum Mollusca; class Gastropoda; order Architaenioglossa; family Ampullariidae; genus Lanistes; species Lanistes nyassanus. The sequence continues at coordinate 48,512 of SMGT01004182.1, read as the reverse complement.
TTAGAGTGCATGTTATGTAGGAGTATTATGTCACCTATTTACATGGCATCTGTCAAGAAACATGTTGGTGCTCAGACTGTAAGTGGATGGTTTTATGACGGGCAACTCATTAAAACAGTTCATTCATCTTCCTTTTGTTTCTAGTGTACAGTCCGTGTTACTCATTTCAAAATTGAATTCTTTTTTGAATGTCTTTAGTTTGGATTTTATTTCCCCTTTGCAACTTATTCGACATGGGTCTTACAATGTAATGATAGTCATCAGCTTTCATATTCACCTTCTGAGAGGCCTGAAATGTTTGAACGGCAATAAAAGCAACAACTGATGTTTTGTACATGCATGAGTGTTGGTGCAGGAAGAAATGTGCGTTCTTTTGTTTTGGTTGCCTAGAATGTTGACGATAACAGACTGGATGATTGGGACAACTGCAGCTTGCAGCTCGGAGCAGAAGGGAGATAAGAGGAAAAAGTAGGAGACAGAAAAGATCATACCTCACACTAGACAGAGGAACTTGGAACAAGCACATTTTCATCTCATGTAATTTGAAATCATTCTTTTTATTTGTGAACACAATTTGCTCTTTGAAAACAGGCTGACAGAGCAAGATGCAGGAAGAATACAAATGAACCAACATTTCATTTTGTTCTTTTATTCAGCTATAAACCCTGGGGGAGGGGTGGGATGACTGCTTTTAGCTTTGACAAAACATGGAGTACTTGTTTAAAATTAGTTCAGCTTAGAGGATGCGTATTTTAACATACGCATGAAAGAGCCAGTTGAGTAAATATATAATTTAGGAAGACGGATTGTGTTCAATTGGATTGTTTTTGTGACCGTTTTAACAACTTGCCATTCTGCTACAGAAAAATTTAGATTTCCCACTCACCCGTCCTCCCTCTCGTAAAAAAAAGTAAAACAAGTCGCGCTTTTCGGTAGCTTTGAGTTAATGATCTGTTTTACATCTTATGGGCAATTTTGTAATAACTGCTACGATTTCCTAGCTCCACTACATGCACAGGAAGAGGAGAGATGAAGAAAGATCATGTGCAGCGTGTCGGTCCAATCAAGTGGATGTGTAAGATTACAGAGCTTTTAGGCGAGGCTTTAACTGTAGATAAGGTATTTAATGTTAGTCTTGAGCAAAAGAAACTATCGCATTTTTGCTGCGGGAAAGGAATAAACTCGTGGTTTATTTGCAGTACTTGACTGTACCGTCTACAAAGATCGATTTATCTGACGGTTTTAAGCGGATACGATGTGGACGCTGACATCAGTCGAAGGACTGGAAATTCTTCACTTCTGATTACAGTCGACTTAAAAATTTCTTACCGTTCGTTCGCTTACGCAATTTCAAATGGAAAACCTTTCTCAGGAGTTATCCAAATATTTGATGAGAAGGAACATTCTCTTTCTCTTGCTCTCTCTCTCTCACACACCCCACATGGGAATAAAATGTGCAACACAACGCTGTTCCTGATCCTCAAATATCAGAAATCCCATTTCCAAACGCATAGATATTTAACTGAGAGGTTCATTCGCGTACACATAATTACTCAACTTGTGCAACAGCTCGAGAGGGAAAAGTCTAATTTTCGCATCTACGTAAGCAGTAAATACTGTATCTTTATTTCTTTAATTGCGTCTTCTCGCTAGCTTGTTAATGCACGACACGCGTGCACACACTCTCTCTCTCTCTCTGTCTCACGCATTTCTGATCAGAGTGCAAACACAAATGCACAGAAATACAGTTTATGGCATAAAGCGCCGTTTGGTTCATTCACATTGAATTCGTTTCTTGGAAGCAACTTCTGGACACACTGTACGAGGGATCACACCACCTACGTTTCGTTATTCACTATTTTTGCAATCGGAGCCCCTCTAACACCAAGACATGCAGCTCTCGAGCAGTTTTAGTGGATGGGCGGAGTATTTTTAGTGGTAAATATTGAATTAGAACTTCGGGAAGTTAGATGCAGGTAGAAGGCACGGCGGATCATAACAAATTATAGTTTGTTTTTTTTTACCATTGTACCGAAATAGACGGATTACAATACTTTGGCATCACTGCTTATGGCTGGACTTTGAAACAATTGTGTTAAATAGAATTCATCTTTGAGCAAAGAAAACTACCTAGTGTGTATAAGCCTTGAGCAAAACTGAACATACTTTATAACACCCAAACGTGCGTGGGTACACAACTATCTATATACATGGATATACCAGAAGTTTCCTGTCTACAAAAACGCTCATTGGCTTAACGGGCAATCGCTAGGGTTATTTTTTTATTATTCCGCCGATTGACGAAGCATTTTTAAAAAAAATGACTTTGATTACGTAGACAGATCAGTAACCATTTGCTTTCTTTGCATGTCGCCTCATCTGCAATCTACTGTAGTCCTCCGATATACTGTACGTGATCGGAGACAGCGAAAAGAGAGCGCGTTATCGCTGTTATATAGGCGTGTGCTATCTCGCTGTTATATATAAATATATAGGCGCGACGTGTTTTCGATGTTATATAGGCGTGTGTTGTCTCGCTGTTCTATAAATATATAGGCGCGTGTTTTCGCTGTTATACAGGCGTGTGTTGTCTCGCTATATATGTGTAGGCGCGTGTTTTCACTGTTATGTGTTGTCTCGCTATATATATATATAGAGGCGTGTGTTTTCGCTGTTATAGCCGCGTGTTGTCTAGCTATCCGTGTGTTCGCTGTTATATAGGCGTGTGTTGTCTCGCTGTTTATATATGTCTACGTCTATATGTATATGTACGCATGTGTTATCGCTTTTATTTAGGCGTGTGTTGTCTCGTTTTATATATATATATAGGCGTGTGTTATCGCTGTTATTATAGGCGTGTGTTGTCTCGTTTTATGTATATATATCCGCGTGTGTTATCGCTGTTTTTTATAGGTGTGTGTTGTCTCGTTATATATATATACACGCGTGTGTTATCGCTGTTATATAGGCGTGTGTTGTCTCGCTGTTTATATATATTTACGTATATATATACTCAAGTGTTGTTTCGCTATATATATATATATACACGTGTTTTCGCTTTTGTGGCGTGTCTCGCTGTGTATATATATATATATAGACGTGTGTTATCGCTGTTATATAGGCTTGTGTCTCGCTGTGTGTATATATATAGGCAATTGTTATCGCTGTTATATAGGCTTGTGTCTCGCTGTGTGTATATATAGGCAATTGTTATCGCTGTTATATAGGCGTGTGTCTCGCTATATATATATATATAGACGTGTGCTTTCGCCTTTATGGCGTTGTTATTTGCTGTTTCTTGCACCCTTCTCCTTTGCCTCCGTATTGTGCACGTGCATTTTGCTAGTGAGTTATATTTCCTCCAAAACGTGGGTGCGTGGAAAACTATTCCCTCCCAAGCAGCTGCCGTAACAAGAGCTGGAATTTCCGTGGACCCTGACCAGCCACAGGGCACGTCCTCTCGAAAATCTTCCGTTACATGATAAGAAAACTGATCCCCGAACTGGCATCTAAATAAGTGTTGCACAGAAAATTTAATTATATATATTTCACAAATCACCAGTTAAGAAGGATCTGCATAAGCGTTTCTCAGTAACTGCATCTTGTTGCTAACATGAGAATCGCAGCGTTCTTGCTTTGTTTTCTAGTCATTATAATTATTTTCACTACATTTATAATCTAAAACGGCACACTGATACCGAACTGTACATCTTTGTTACCCAATGAGTAATAAGAAACCAAAATGACCATTAAAGATTAAAAATAATGTTGAAAAGTATGCCTTCAGTGTATTCTAAATTCCTGGGTCGACAGGAACGGCCTACATGTTGGTATAGATAGTACATAATTGAAGACAAAAGGATATTGTTTTGACCGCCATCTTGTGGTATGTCGTCTGTGTTGCTTCTTCTTCTATCTACCCCCCGCCAGAAAAGTGTTTGCTGTCTGTATGTAGTTCTCTCTGTGTATTTTGTCTGTTTTCTTGTCAGACCTGATCAAGGAGTAATGCCGCAAAACTTCGACGTTGTCTGTTTTTGTCCTCTGAACTTGGTCAAGATACTGTTTCATTTCAAGTAGCAGTCGTATGTTCCCACCTCATCGCAATTCACTCGCAAGAGGGTGGGTGGGGGTGGGGTGGGGTGGGGTAGGTGTTTGTTGCCTAACGTCCAGCCTCAAACCAGGTGCATATCAGGAAAGTGTTGCTTAGAGAAAACGTGGTGCCACACCTGGGACTGCTGTCACAACACAAGCTTCAGTCCCACCCAGTCACATTATACGGACACCGGGCCAACCGGTCCTAGTACTGTTCGCTATACTGCCAGGTGTCTGACAGGCTACTTACTAGATTGGCAATTTTTAATCGGCCGGGATGCAAGCCACTGATCTCTCGCCTCGGAAGCGAACGCCTTAACCACTAGACCTAGAGGTGGTCTCACTCGCAAGAGGTCTCATTTACTAAAGCATTCGTTTACTGCAGCGGACATAATATTTACAAAAAACGTTTTCAAATCATTTTCAGTGAACATAGCTAAGGCTATCCCGCCATCAAATGAGAATTATATTGCCTCTTTTATTACATGTACTGGCTATAGTGCCCATTATAGTCACATATCACTTTCCCAATTCAGTCACATGGGGTGATCACTTGCTTCAGACACTAGTGAGCTGAACCACGTACGATATGGCTATATGTATTTTAAATGTATTATGTGTGAAGTGACAGAGGTAGGTTTTGGTTGGTTTTTATTGCTTAACGTCGAGTCACAAACGAGGTGCTTATTAGGATGGTCACACTGGAACTGCTGTCACCACACAGGCTTCAGTCCCACCCAGTCACGTTATACTGACACCAGGCTAACCAGTTCTAATACTGTTCCCTATAGCTGCAAGCGTCTGGCAGGGCAGCCACTAGACTGCCAATTTTTAAGTCTTTGGTACTGCTAGGCCGGGGTACGAACCACCGACCTTCCGCCTCGGAAGCGGACGCCTTGATCGTTAGACTACAGAGACGGCCACGTAAGAGAGAATTGGTTGTTTATTTAAAAAATAATAATCAATGAAAAATGATAAATAAATTAATTAAGACGCGGCATTTTTTCTAGTTTTTA
>SMGT01004182.1:0-23447 GCA_004794575.1 Lanistes nyassanus | reverse complement strand
TACCCCTTGTTCAAGCCGCCAGCTGGCCGCTCACGTCATCACCAGCCCAGGTTAGGTTTCTGTTCACACTTCTGATCAGGGGTGCTGGCCCTAGAAGCAAGGGGTAAGGTGTTACTCGCCCTGAGGCACAGGTGGGAAGGGACCATAGCCAGCCCAGGTGCGGGTTACTTGGGCAGGGGAGGATTACGTATCTGGAGGAAGCTGTTGATGCGTAATATCAAGCATCAGGGGCTTTGATGTAGCCGATGGGTGTAAACAGCCGGGAACGGGAGAGGGTAGCTATGTCCACTCTAGATGTCCACTTAGGGGCGTGTTCTAGTAGTTGACACGGGGTGTGGCTTCTGCTGTCTCTGGCCTGATTGGTTGAATATGTAATTGTCTTGTTGACCACGTGCGTGTGAATGAAAGAATCTATGGACAAAAGTTGAGAATAAAAGGACTGGTTTAGACCGTCAAATCATCTTCCGCCCAAACATCCTGTGAGAGGACATCTTCTACCCAAAATCTCCTGAGTGGAGAACATCTTCAGCAAAATCTACAGTGAGGGCATCGTTAGCCTGAACTCCTGTGAGGAAGAGCTGCTGTGGTGAGACGTACGTGTCTTGTGGTACAACTCTGCTGAAGGCTGAAGGATTCAGCTGCAGAATTGAGGTGTCTCGTTCTGCTAGACGTGTGGAAGTCTAGTAGCGACAGCACGTGGCTTGAGTAGACCAGTTGCATAGCGCAAGGGACTCTGCGAGGGTGTTGGATACCTCCAGGCTGGTGTGAGACTCTAGCACGTGTTCCTCTGCTGTGGGAAACCTCTACGCTGACCGGGCGGGAGAGGACTGCAGAACGTGAAGGAGGGAGGCCGACGACCGCAGACAAGACAGCCGTCTGAAGCAGGGGGCGAACGTCCAGCCTTACAAGGAGGCTGCCTGTAACCGAGCTCTTGGGGTGAGCTCAAGGGGCTGTGTGTCGGCCTTTGAAAAACGTCACATCCTCTGTGGCGTGTGTGATCGTCAGCATCGAAGTCTGCTGTTACGTGGAGGTGTTCAAGAGGTCTTCAGGGTATCTACTGGTGAACATATCCAAGGAAGGAGCGCTCCAACGTACAGACGGTCGTGCGGACTGTAAGAAGCATTCAGGAACGAGTGTTGTGTTCTGTGAGTGTTGTACATCACGTGATCATTCTTTTCTCGTAAGCAAAGGCGAGATTGAGGTACGTGGTATGTCATTGTGTTTAATGGCAAGGCGGGTGATGTAGGGTAGTATGAGATGTTATTGTAGAACTAGCTCAAACAGAAGGAAATTGCGGGAGCCCTAGAGTTGAATCGAGTTGTAACATATATTGTCTTGATTGTAAATACTCGCTGTTAATACAATACATTATTGTTTTTTGTGTTCACTGTATTACAGTCTTTTGTTGTTCTTTATGGGAGACTGTAGGTGGTGTGGGCTCGGCCATATGATTAAGAAATCATATTAATTAACTTTAATAATACAGTGATAGTTCCACCTACGCACATGTCACACTCTTGACGGTGGTCGTGTGAGCGAGAATAGGAGACGACCCGTCAAGAGCAAAAAGAAATCTCTCTAGCTGTGACAGATAATAAAGAAAAAAGTAAAGGAAAAGAAAACATATGAAATGGAAGAGAAGGGAGTGAAGACAGAGCTCAAGGACAAAAGAAAGGAAGAAAAAGGACAGAATTGTGGTGATCATTTGCTTGCTGCACCTACAAATTATACATAAGCGGCATACTGATTCAGTAGAAGCATATATCTTACTAAAAAAATAAACTTGATGTACCAAGATTTCAAGACTAACCAAATACAGCCTTGTGTGCATGAGCAAACAGTTTAACTTTGCTGAGGGAACTATTTTTGGAAAGTAGGGAGATGCATTTCTTTACAACTGACGTAGCCCCATATTGGAGTTCTTGGAGTTAATCACCTTTGGAAAGCAAATTTCGGGAAAACGATTTTTAACCAACGTTGAATAGCAAGAGATTTTTTAAGGAAGTATCTAAGGTTTTGTCATCGATTGCAGCCTAAGGAAATGTGTGCAGAATCCTTCCATCCATCCATCCATCCACCCGTCCAGTGATCGTAACAATTCTGTTTTCTTCCTGCAGCATGATTATTCGCTGTTGAGAGTCTGTTTATTTTTGTAAGTGCTTTTCGTCAGTGGCATTCCAGAGGAATTGCTGGAATTCCAAAATGCATATGTGGTGGTTACCATTCTGAGAGTAACTGTGTCTTGTCACAGCCCGGCACAGAGATTCTGGTCTGGTATGGCGCAGAGTACGGCCAGGAACGGGGCATCAAGGGGGACAAGGTCTGTAGATCGTCAGGACGTCTGGAGCCGGAATATCGTAATTTGTGTAAATGTCATCAGCCTTTTATTCAGAACAGGGAAATTATTTTTCCCTTCATCAAAATGACTAAAATGGCTTTTTTGTGCTGTTTGTGTGGCATGATTGGGAAAAAGATTAAAGAAAGTGAGGTGGAACCTTTAACTCTGTATCGCTAAGATGACGTCAAAGGTGTGAGCCCGTTAGGGTGTCTGCCTTCGTATTTCCTTTTTCTTGATTTTAATTCTGTTATTATGTGTCAGTTGAAGCTGCTTAGAATGATTATCTTCTGTATTTTGTGCGACTTGAGCGTCATTTAACTCACTTTCATCTTAATTATGATATTAGAAGGCGTGACCTTCCGACCAAAGTAAAACAACAACAGCAGTAAGCACGCAATCGTCTTTGCACATCCTGCCTTGTTGGTGCAGTTGCACCACCTTCCTGCAGTAACAGCAGCAGGTGACTGGCATGGACTGGCCGGCAAACTCACTGGGCCTTAGACTGACTGAGTGATCCCCCATAGGGCTCGACCGTCTCAGTGGTCTAGTGGATAAAGCGTCCTCTTCCGAGGCGGGAGGTCGGTGGTTCGCATTCTGAATCTCCTGGGAGTCTCTGTTTTACAGTTTCTCAAGCAAGAAATGGTTTTTCTTATTGCAGTTTTAACACACAAGAAATGGACAATAGCTCAGCTGGACTGATAATTTAATATAAGCCTATGGATATACATAAAAGATTGTCATAATTATGAATCTGTTAGCAATAAGGGAGGAGAATAGTGCTGTTAAATTGGAATTTTTTCGCTCTAAAACAGTAGGTTTTTCAGCATTTTTCAGCCTGTTCATATAACATCGCTACGTGAGCAAGAACAGCCCAAAAACCACAAAGGCTGCTGTAAATACAAACTGTCAGACATTCGTACTCTGTGGGCGACTGGTCATAACAAAAAGAAGGATGTCGTTGTTTTACAAAAAGATTTGTCTGTAATACTACATTGTCTGCATCTTGTGAAAACTGTCAGCGAGCGATCTGTATTGTGGTGAGCTAAGGGATGGAGAGAGTGCTGGGGAAACCTAACCTCTGATCTAAAGGAGGGGGAGGGATGCAAACCTTCGTGGCACGCGCACTGACCTCACTCACGGCCGCCGGTTGTACGGCGCACACAGCCACACGCACACTCGTCCGTCACCTAGCTGCGGGGCACTGATCGCGCGTCGGGTCACTCACGCGAGACCCGCACACTCGGCCAGCCACACTTTCGCTAGTGGGAACACGTCACACCAGGTTAACACAAATACTACACAATCAGCTACCGCTTGTCTAATGGCTCAGCCCCCACCCACTAGCCTTTCCCCGACTACTACGCAACGAAAGACAACACCTGGCGTGAACAATAACAAGGAAGAATTTAATAGAATGCAAGTAGGTGTGCTCCACAATCATATGTAAGTGAAATTACTGGGACGATCCCATTACAGACAACGTGTCTGATCACCAATCAAAATACAAACACAACCGTAAATCTATGGCTCGCCTACGTTATGCTTACAAATACTAATTCTAGCGTTTTACCGGCCTACAACTGACTACTTGCTTATGGTACTGTTTCTGTTAACTTGCGCAACACATGCATTAAGTCATACGCAACAGATACCAACGTCACACGTAACTATGCCTACACTACGAGGCAGCTGCAGGTTACGGTACACTCTTCCTAACGGGTCTACAGCACGACCAGCTATCAGGTACTTAACTGGATAACGATGCGCTGTCCGTTGGGATGTGGAGACAGAGGTTCCTCGGCCGAAGACACACACAGGACTTGGCGCTACACAGATTCTGCTCTCCCGTCGTCCCTCTACTGTTCACACAGAACAGGGTCCACTCCTCGACTAGTCGGAACTTACAGGTGTACGAACAAGCCGCCACGACGCTGCACTAGCCGAGTTCCAGAGAAAGACGTAAGGGTTGGAAAACCCCTACCTTATATTGGCCTAGACGGCCACCTAGCGGTACACGCGTTATCGGCAGGTGGTCAGACCGTTCGGCCGTCCCTGGACATTCGCCTGTCTGGGTAGCGGGTTTTCCCCTCTCTGATGTCCGGCGGTGCCGGCGCCAGCCATGGACAGTTCATTGCTACCCGCGGACCGCTGATCACGGAGGTGTAAGCGAAGCCGCAGTGTGCCCGGCGACTGACCCCCAGACCGACCCCAGTTACGCAAACTGAGTGACCCTCTGCCTCACTAGCTACCGTCTAGACTTAAGAAAACTATATCATGGCTCTTGCCAAAATTCCCATGAACTGTATTATGTACAATTATCTGAGATTTTATAACTTCATAATAAAATGGTCTGAAAATCATGTTGTTGCGCTTTATAGGGTATTTTCTAAATAATGAACTATGCTTCTCTATGTTTCAAGTCACACAGGCTTTTACACTGTTTAAATGTCTGAGTCATTTCAAGATACACACATAGCAGTTGAAGACTTTTCACAGTAAAAAGTATAAGCCTACTATACTGATAAAAAAATAAAAGACCAGCTGCTCTTTGGTTCCCAGGTCACGAACGTGTATAATTTGCAAGAATATCGATAACAAATGGAATCTAGGCCAAGCTGAAAGAGACGCAGACAAAAGGAACTTTCCGGGGTATTACCACTTCCGTCAGGACACAGAATACGCACAGAGACAAGCAAGAGAGACAAGCAGGTAGAAGGTCACATTGACCTCATAGTGACGCATCCGACGCCCCGCGATTTTTTTAATTGCAAGAAGAAACATTCGACTTCGTACATTTGGATGAACCTTGTTTTTCGTGCTGCAACCTCCGTACTGGTAGCCTACAGACCTTCTAGTCTCCTGGGCGACAAAGCCAGACCACACAGGGGTCGTGTCGTCACCACCTTTCTGCACCAGTAGCAACTCACACGGACTAGACAGCAGACTCACCCGACGGTAACCTGATTGAGCACCTGTGGAACGTGCTGGGCCGTCGCCTGCGGGGAACCACCCACCGCCCGCTGACCTTGACCCCAGCTGTTTCTTTGACTTCTGCAGGAGTGGCAGGCGATCCCGCAAATTACTCTGAAGACACTGGCGCAGCCCATGCGACAACATTGCCCTGGCGGCGTGCATACCAGTGGAGGGCACAGGTTTTTGACATTATTCTGTGCTGACCCTGTTCTGCTTTGGTATGTGTGGGTAGTGTCCTTCATGTCAGCGAATCTTGCTGTAGCAGTGAAAATGACCATTTCCCAGTCTGTTGCTAGAATAACCAGTGAGCTACACTTTCGCTTTATTATGACTCCCTTTTTGTGTTTTAGCATCAAGTAGCGCGCAGTTTTCACTGGCATCCAGCTGCGCGAGCAACTTTTACTGGCCTTTCAATTTTTCTGAGCGGTAAATATTAAATTATATGAATTCGTTTAGCGACGATCTTTGACATTGTTTGAATTAGTGTGTCTAGTAAAAATTAACCGTCCCGCTGAAAAAATATATAAATAAAAAGTCAAGTTAAAAAAATATGATTCCGTAAGTGCAACCGCATTATCAAAGTAAGGGCCATTATAATAACATTACCTTTTAATGTTCAGTGGGTCCTCGGTTAAAATATGCACAGCTGGGACAGCAACGACTGGGTACAGACGTTCTAGAAAGGTCTGGGTGAAATATTAACTCTGACTTCATTAGATGTACAGCTGAAGGGTGGTCGGCAACCATCCACCTCCTCTACACATTTCATTCTTTGCGTGGATACTTACAAAAAAATCTTTCAAGAATCAGTACACGTGAACGCAAAATTATTACACAGTCTGTTCCACAGTCTTAAATTGCTACCAAAAACAGGTCACATTTGCATCTTTTGTCATAATGAGCTAGGGTACAAGTGCTGTGGTAAGTGCAAAGTTTGACTTATGTGAAAGGCAGAGCAGTGTGTCAAAATATATACAAGCACTAAACTGGATGAATGTATCAGCAAATGGAGGTAGACTTTGCGTAAATTAGAAGAACGAGAACTTGACTAAAGGACATTCGTAACTGCATGTCTCGGATGAACATTTATCTGTGTAGCAGTCAAAGAATTATTGAACACGTTTCTGATTTTGTTACCATAGAAACTACATACGTCTCGGGTGAGTAGACACTGGACTTGCGTGAACTCGAACAAGCAGCAAGTAGGTAAGATTTAAACCGCGATGATCTTGAGTAATAGACGAAAAAGTTGACGGAACTGTGGATATAGACGCAGTAATGAGCCACCAGCTCCAGCACTCGGTAGATGTTGGACTGATTGCCTGACGAGGAGAAATCGGGATAGAAAATTCGAGCCAAAGTGATAGCGACCCACGGAACTTTGCTGACGACGAAGACGCTGGACACAAACACAAGCATCTTGGTCAGCGCCACCTGCTGGCTTTGAGTGTCACTACTGGTGGAGCTGGTCTTCTCTCGCCACGACATGGCGGCTCTCAGTTTGACCACCGTGATGACCGTTGTACCTGATACGAGGATGAAGGTGAGAAGCGGGAATGCGATCAGCATGATGGTGTCTTCCAGTTTGTCGTAAACAACCAAAGTCTCACTCTTCTGCCAGGTTTCCGACGTCACCACTGCCCACCGAATTCCACCCGTGCTTTTGTCGTACACAGGGTACACATACTTCTTGATAGGAGTGGTGACGAATGCCAGCTGCATGGAGATCACTATAGCAACCAGCAGGATACCCATGGTTCTGGTGCTCATGAGGGAGTTGGCACGAAGCGGAAACACTACACAGACACATCGCTCTACAGCAATGAGGACACTGATACAGGATGACGTCTCTCTCAGTCCGTAGTTAACGCCCATGGCATAATAGTGTGTTTTTATATACAGTTCCTCGCCTACCTTTGGTTCCAGTATCCTAACCCAGAATGCTATTGTGAAGACCATAGAATAAGCCAGATAGACCAGGTCCACAAGCGCCAGGACAAAGAGACAGAGGTTCATGCGATCTCTCAGTCCCTGACGTCTGAACACCAGGCAGTTGACGGCATTGGTTGACATGCCAAGTGTAACTATTATGGGTTTCATGACAACATTATAGTAATGCACCGTATTTAGATATGAGTCATAGGTTATTAGATTTGCTGGATTATTCCAGGGAAGAATGTCTACGGTACTTTGACGATTATCTTCGGTGTTATTCCGAGAAAGATTCATGGCTGCCTTGGCTGAAATCGTATTGCCGTTATAGCGGAGATGGCCAATGTGCGGTCGAGACAAGCGACAAACACAAAATTAGAGTCTGAGATCTTCTATCGGCGTTAATATTGACGAATACTAATCTTCTATGTCCCTGGTCCACGTGAAGGTCAGTTTTCTTGTGTTTTATTTGTATTTACCAATCATGTTAACTAGATTTTCAGTCATGCGTGAAATCTGAATGCCCAGCCGACAAAAACCGAATGTTTGATGAGGCATTTGTAGCTTCTCTTTCCATCTGTCTGCTGGAGAAGAAGAGGAAAATGTGGTGCTGGTCGCCTCGGCATGCAACACGTGCCGCTCCTGAAACATTCAAGATCGAACTTGCCTTGAAAGCTTTGTAATAGGACTTGTCAGTTTTCCAAGACACATCCCAGTTTTTTAAAATAAATATTTTGAATATCAACACCCTTGTTACTGTTGTTGTTGTTGTTGATGACGACGATGACGACGACGACGAGGTTGAAGAAGAAGAAGAAGAAGAAGAAGAAGAAGAAGAAGAAGAAGAAGAAGAAGATTTAAAAAAATACTTACACCAATACCAAGTGTCACGAATTCATCGCTTTATTCCGTTGTGTAGACCGTATTAGAGACGAAGAGTCCGATCTCGAGAGCTTTTATACAGAGTTTGACTCCGGGAAGACTTGTAGCAGAACTTATTAGCAGTGCCCATGTTCCAGCTATGAATAGCAGAAATTAGATATAATCTGGTAAAACCTCTATTTAAAAAATAAAGAAGACGGCATTTAAGATTGTATTCAGAAAATACTTCCTACGTAAAAAGGTCATTTCGCATCGTTTGCTTCTCACCGAAGCGTACACATTAAAATCTTTAGGGCTGCTGGTATAGGAGATTTCAGTGGATCGATCGTCACTTCCGCTGTTTAATTTACTACCAGAGAATGTTTTGTTAGTCTGTGCTTCATTTGACGCCTTGCACTCGAATACCCAGAAAGATTGAGAGATAATAACTTCCGTAAATAATTCAACATTTGTATAATATTTGCGCTTCACTTATTTTTAAAAATAAATTTTAAGGAGAAAAATATGTGAATAATGTAGGTAAAAACTAAACTTTGACGGTGGTGTTAAGGAAAAGTCATTGAACTGTCTAATGAAAACGCATGTTGAAATTTGCTTTCACGCACGCACGCACGCTCGCTCGCACGCACGCACGCACGCACGCACGCATGCCAACACACTCTCACATCATAAAATGAATTGCTTAACTTTCCATCAATTCGTCCACTTACCAATAATTCATCAACTTCAACTTCTTATAAACTGATTGGCTTAACTTTTTGTCCGATTTTCTTCAGAAAGAAAACGAGGGAAAATATATTCTGACACTCAGCCATAGGCACCAGATCAGTCTGTGCCACGGGGAAGATAGCGATGACTCCAGTAACGCCTGTAGCACTGTAGGCACAGTTACTAACAATCTGTTACATTCAACTGCAAAGTCTTCTAATTGTCAAGCAGTTCACCACTAAAATGTGTTAACGATAGTTAAATGTAGCCATTAAGCTTTCGGTAACTTTTGATATGTTGTTGGAGTCCTTGATTGCAACTGTGTAGATTGAACGAAAAAATTCTGCTGTGAAAGTTATATATTTTTTAAAAAGTTAACAAAATGCGCTTCGAACATACGCTGCACTCCCAAAGAAGCGCAAAGCATTGTGGGAACGCGACGTCACCACTTATCCCATCAGGGCTGCCTACAGTGTTTTCCATGAGAATGTCGACTCTGCGACTTTTGACAACGGCTTAGCGGTTTAAGATTTAACCGAAGAGTGAAAGAATTTTCGTCTTTATTACTGTCAAAAATAAGTAAATATTAAAAAGGAATAACTATGAGGAAAATTCATGAAAGTTGGGTGGTTTGACAATTGTTATGATGTGTATGTTTCGCCGTCTCGTTTGTGTTCTTACCACAATACTGTTACATAACTCTAGTGAAAATCGTCACTTTGAGACATTCACTCTACACAGTCACAAAAACCACTCATAAAGAGAGGAATAACACACAATGCTTCTTTATTCTGCCATGAAAAATTAATCGTGGAACAGTGAGAAAAACTGTACTGTAATTTTATTAGTGGGACATTTGATTAAACCCCCATGCACACCAGTAATAATCTGTAACGTCATAAAGAAAATCTTATCCATACTTGTGCAAAGAGCCTCTCTTTCTTTCTTTCTTTCTTTCTTTCTTTCTTTCTTTCTTTCTTTCTTTCTTTCTTTCTTTCTTTCTTTCTTTCTTTCTTTCTTTCTTTCTTTCTTTCTCTCTTCTTCTGATATGTTTTTATAGCACTGGGTGTTTTTGTTCTTTATCAAACAATCTAGTGACACCGTACTGTTGAATAAACTAATGTATGGGTTTTCACACATTTTTGTATCATAATTCCTTTCCAGGTATGTATAAAGTGTGCGTTTTCGTCGTAGGCCTATTGATAGGTAGTAAGGGCTGGATGGGCTGGGCTGGATAGTCTGGGCTGGCTGGGCTGGATAGTCTGGGCTGGGTGGGCTGGATGGGCTGGATGGGCTGGATGGCCTGGGCTGGATGGGCTGGGCTGGATGGGCTGGGCTGGATGGGCTTGGCTGGGCTGGATAGGCTGGGCTGGATGTATGTACATCTAACAATCATACCTTGCGAAAGCTGCAGGAGGCGCTCACATGCCACAAAGCAAATGGCTGGCAGGACGGGAACAGTATTACAAAAACAAGAAGAAACGCAATGATACCCAAACCAGCAGATCAGCTGATACTAACCCTGAACGCATTTCATTTAGTGCCTGCCTTTCGTCAGTTATACCTGTAGTGTCTCCGAATTACTGTTAGATTAGCATTTTATGGACTGTTGGCACAGCATCTTTATTCAACAGCAGCATTTTTTGTGTGTACAAACCCCATTTCATATTCAGTCCAGTTTTGAAAATCGGATTCCTCAAAATGGACCTTAATGATAAGTAAATATTGGGTGTCGCTAAATCAGCTTGCCCTTATTGCATATATGTCCATGTTCTAAAAACACGTTCTGGCTGATTGTCTGCAAGCAAATTTTTCCTTGAAGAACAGATGACTGCAACACAGAATCAGACATATATTTCTTTTTTTTTTTAAATTAAGCTGTGGGAAACTTTTGACAGACGCTTGATAGCAATGGCTGAGCACGCGATGGACATCTGTTGAAACTGGTGTTACGTCACAAAGCAACAGTACCACGTGACTAGCGCTGACCACTACAAAACTGTTACATGAATAAACCCAGCTTTTGTACATGGTCTAATCCGTTTATTTGTGTTTCCTGATGTATTCCCCCTTCACGTTTCTAGTGCAAGTGGAATGAAAACAGGACGAAACTATCGCTTCAAATAAAAAAGGGCCCAGTAGATGAATATATTGTAATAACCACAAATTATTATAAACAGTTTTGAACTGTGAATTTACCTACACACATTTAAAGAGAAAAAGTAGCTCTAAATATCGCCGTCTTTAAATGTTACTATCTCAATAGTATATTGTCATTACGCGTAAAGTAGGCTAGATGTATTCGAATTCATCACATAAGATCTAATGACCAAGAGTAATACGTAAATAAGACCGCCATTGAAACTTTCTCGTTTTGAAAGGGACATCCAGGGGGAGGGCGGGTGGGCCTTTGATTGATCATAGTAATTATTGCTAATTGAACACAAATTTAGTAATTATTGCTAATTGAACACAAATTTAGTAATTATTGCTAATTAGACACAAATTTAGTAATTATTGCTAATTAGACACAAATTTAGTAATTATTGCTAATCAAACACAAATGTAGGCCATAATTTGGATGTTAATGTCACATGACTGACCGCGCCCCAGAGTGCTGAGTAGTACCAAATGGAGGGCACAACTCAGCAGACTGACCAGGATGTCGGGCGAGGCGTGCTAGCAGAGGTGAAAGGCAACTACTACCGCAGACCCCACCATCCAGGCGACACTGCATGGCCAAGAAGGTGAACTGCTGTTATTAAAGTACGGGTAGGACTTGCTGTGGTTGATGAACCCCACTACAGCTGCTCGTGACAGCTGCGTGGCGTGAGCACTGTCCAGTCATCCAGACACAGCCGGCAACGCACTTTTTCTCCGCATGACAGAGCTTTGCCTGGATCGCACTCAACACTCGGGCGCTGCACGTGCGAGACCGCTAGGCGTCCGCCATGCCAGACAGGATGCCAGCCTGTGGCGGACTTGGTGTGGGTGATGCCAAGGCAGGGCCTCTCAACTGGGGGAGGGTGGGGGAAGATAAAAGAGGAGCGTGAGATGCCTTACTTCCTCTTGGGGGAAGGCAGATGCCCCCGCCCACTTCTACCTCTGGACCTGGGTAGGGTCCGGTAGGGCGGCTAGAACTGCCATTTTTAGTTCATCGGGGCGAAGAGTGGAGGGCAGCTGGCGCTCACTGGGAGAGAAAGCCAACGCCGTCGCAACAGGAGGGTCCTAAGGGGCGAGTAGGGTGGAATGCATCACTAGAACAACCTGCAAGGCGGAGCCAGGTGTCGAAGAACACCGGCAGCAACTGCCATGATAGTGGCCTGGCCAACACGGCATTGGAAAAAAATGGAGGTAGCAACACTAGCAAAAGTTTTCCCTGCTTTAGCCACAGCAAGGAGGCAAAAACGAACAGCGTCTGAATCCGATATCTCATGCAGTGCTGTCTTTTTGTGGGCAAAGACTGAGCCCAACCGGAAATGATGGCATCCATGCTAGAGGTCAGCTCTGACTCCGTGCATCAGTTTCAAAGTGAGACCATTTGAGTGACACGGTAGATGGCGCAGCAGACCGTCGGGCGGGGGGGGGGGGCGGGGATGGGGGTAAGCAGCGACACGTCAGCCTGTGAAACCGGAAGTGGTTCGGCAGGCACAGCAGAGCGTACAAGCCAGGCAGGGACAGCGCATATCGAATCTGCTTATGGGAAAGATATGGCGACTGAGCCGGTGATGTGGAACAGGGAACTTCTGGAGCAAACCGACAAAGGGCAGACCAGAGTGCAAATCACGCTCCACAAGTCAGGAAGTCTCGCGGAATTAAAGACCGTGGCATAAAAGAGTGTAGCACAGCCACTTTCGCTGTGGGAGCAGAAAGCACTGAGAAGCAGTGTCAGAAAGCAGCAGCACTAGTTCCGCCAGGCGAGACAGGCTCTGTGGTGCTCACCTGAATCTTCACTTTCCAAACCTTACCTGTCCTCGACATCTGGTGAAGGGCAGCGGAAGGACAGGGCGAACCTCCAACACCGTAAGTGTGCAACAAGGCAGACGCAACTGGGGAGAGCAGGGAAGACTGACTGCGACCCCAAACGAACGCGTCACGACCAGAGGAGCTGGAAGGGGGTGCCTGCATGACCTTCGCCAGCAAGCGTGGGATGTGCGGTGAGTGGAGACTGCAGAGACTAGAACACGACCACGGGAAGCAGAAGTTAAGCCAGCCTGCTCGGAGGGAGCAGATGCAAGAACTCCCCCTTCGTCGCAGCAGGCTGCTGTGGTGGAGGTGCCGGCATAAAACCAGAAGCTGACGCGCTGCCGTCATCAATGGTGGCACAGGCAGCCATCGATCCCTGTCAGCCACACGCCTGTCACTCGCTGCCGCCCTCAATGGCGTCTCACTCAGTCGCTTAGTGTCCTCAGGCATTTCAAACAGAAGAGCGGGCGTAAGCAAAGAAACAGTACAATGAAGAGAAAATTTACTGCACTGGCCACGTATGCAAGAAACCTCAACAGCTTACTTACTCCAGAATAGCTGCCATGACAGGAATAAGTTCCTTGAATTTCCCATGCACGAAACCCGAAAAGCCTATTTTTTTCTGCCTTATTCCGTAATGTCATTCGGTCGTCCAAGGAGTGATATACCTTACTCCAAGTTGCCGAAAGAGCATTTTCAGGGACAGGAAAAAGTCCGCTATTCGGGTATAAATTTAGTACCTGACATGCATACGGGGCCTGAAAAGTGAATGAAAACAAAGTATAGGTAAAAAGCGAAGCTAAAGAACGCACGCGGGAACTCTCCAACGACCAAGCACTCAAGCTACGAGCGAACAGGCGAGAGACTAACAAAGGCAGTCGCACTGCACACAAACTCCTAGCTGAAACAACTAGCTGATAAAACGCCTGGCTGTTGGGTGAAACAAAATGGGGTACCCCTCTGAACAACATGCCTGCAACAGTGCGGAGCATCTCAGGGCTGCAAAGGCCTGAACGTCGGGCGGGGTGAGCAAGACAGCATGAACATCCAGGACGACAGTTGTAGAGAAGAGAGGAAGTGTTGGTCGAACTGTTTGTGCACATCACCCTGTCATGAGTTGAGCGCATGCGCCGATGGGGCCTTACCAGGGTTGTATGGGTAATTTTCTTGTAGGATTCGCTTTCTAGAGAACTAAAGCGCTCTGGGCCATGGTCACATTAATTGACATTAATTTCTGTATTAACTTCAATATCATATACGATTTTAATACTAATGACCCACTAGTTGAAGCTAATAGTAGACCAACAACACAAGAACAAAAGAAATGTCCCCACACTTACCGGGCTATATATCCTATGCAGAGGAAGAAAACACAAAAGTCCTACACCACGTGTCTTTCCACAAAACAGTTCAGTCTACCAGAAAGGACGGCCTGTGTGCGATACTACGATGAAACCTTTCACTTTGCTGGGCAAAGTCGAGCTCGGTCGGGTAGTCTGCACACAGTGTCTGCGTCGGACATGAAACTCGAATAATCTACATAAACTTCCAATAAAAGCAGTGTCAGAATTTACAGAATTACGAGAAAAACTACATTTTCCATCTCAAATTTCTTTTCAACTCACCAACTGATCTGAGAGTGGGCTTCACCCGACGCTCCGAATTTCAGCACACGAAACCACCAAGGACAGGTCAGGAGACAGCGCACCTCTGGCAGTCAGCTGGTGAGACTGGAGATTCGATTCTCCTCACTGAAAGAATCCGCTGGCCTGAACTCTGCTCTTTCCAGGAAGCTTCTAGTACAAAAACTGACTAAAACGCTCCGCTAGGAGAACCTAGCAATATCTCGCCTGTTTTATAGATAATTTTCAAAAAAATACCTTAGGCACGGTTGGGGGAGTGGGGGACAGCTCGCATGAGCTGAAAAGAATTATCACAATAAGAAAGGAATTCCGTCTTGCACACCTCGCACGCCAATGAATGGGTGCTGACGACCAAATTTGTTTAGGTCCAACGCGTGAGGGTTACTTCACATTATCCCAATCTGCCCTGTCACGGCCGATTCCCAGCAGTGCCAGAGTGTAAGGGTTGCCCAAGAGCTACCGGGACTGAAGCAAAGAAGCTGAGAAACAGGAAAAAAGGTTCCTATCAAATGTAAAGAGATGCCGTAATAGTAGACGGCACTGGATCATATTGCAGCTGCACGCAGACCTACTCCGTGGCGATATCAACCAATCTTTCCTCGTGAGTTCCATCTGTCATTAGTCGGCCGCATCCAGAAGGTTTATCTGCCTTTGCGAACTTTTATAGAATTTAACGAGATAGGCTATACAGATCTCGGGTAGGACACGGAGGGTGGAGTCTTGCCCTTGAGGATATCAGCCGTTTTTTAAGCTGGGAAACAACACTGGAGTTCCTGCTGCAGCACTCCATCTTTACCGGGTCACGGCCCCTCCTGTCTCCCAGTTAAGATTGAGCGTCATAAATCTCCTGGGACTCTTTCTTTCACAGTTTCTCAAGACATAATTTTTTTCGTTATCACTTAACGCAAGAGAAATCGGCAATAGCTCAACTCGACTGCTAGTTTAATACAGAGAGTTTCAGCCATAAAATGTCGTAATTACGATTTTGTTAGCGGGCGGGCCATAGTACTGTTGAAATGGAATAATCACTCTAAAACACTGTCCGAGTCCCATTTTCTAGTCGAAAAGTTAGCTGATCCTGTAGCATCGCACGTGAGCAAGAAGAGGCCAACAAACAGGCGTGTGTTGTCAATTCAGAAAATCAGACACTCGTACTTTGCGGACAAAAGTGAGGATGTTTTAGAAAAGGAGATTTCTGTAACACTACACGGGTAGCATATATATTGCTAAACTGCCGGCGAGTGATCTGCAGTATGTACAATTATTTGAGTTACCTTTTTAGTGAAATAATGTGCGAATAATGCTGTGCCCCTTTGTAGATATTAAAAAATTGTGACATTTACTTCTTTATATTGCAAGTTTTTTTTAGAATTTATACTGTTTAATACCATGCCTGAGTCTTTTCAATATAGTAATGTACATAGCAGTTGAAGCCTTTCCTTACTGAAAGGTACAAACCCTCTCAGTGGTCTGGTCGTTAAGGCGTTTGCTTACAAGGTTGGTGGTTCGCGCCCTGCCGAGTCATGCCTATGAATAAAAAAATTGGCAGTCTAGTAGCTCTCCTGGCACAATACCTGGCACAATAGGGAACATACTAGGACTGGTTGGCCCGGTGTCAGTAACAAGTGACTGGGTCGGACTGAAGCCTGTGTTGCAACGAAACTTTCATATGCACCTAGTTTGCAACGGGACTTCTTGCCGAAAAAAACCCACCCCACCCCAACAAAACAAAACAAAGCAAAACAAAAATAACAAACATTAGTGGAAAGTATACTATACCGCTCAATAATTTGCAAGAACACAAAATCCTACTGGTGTGATCTACAGACATGACATTCTACAGCACTTCGTACTGCCGGCTGCAAGCAATGGGGCCAAGCGCCATTCTACAGGCTGAAACTATCAGACTACAGAAGCCTCGGGTTGTCAACATCTTCCTGCAGAAGGAAGCGACTTGCACAGCCAGCAAATTCACAGGACCTTGACCCAATCGAACTCTTGTAGGATGTGCTGGGCCGTCGCCTGCGGCACACCCCCCACTTCCAGCTGTCCTGAGCCAGCTGTCCCGAGCCAGCTGTTTCTTTTCCTTCAACAGGAACAGCGGGTCCAAAGACGGGGGATGGGATCAGAGGAGAAACAAAAGATACAAAAAGACAGATATCAGATAGAAACAGAATACATATACAGAATACATATACAGAATACATCCTACCAGGGGATACACGGGGTAGGACATCGGTATCTCCGGCCGCGAATTTTTTTCCCCACGCTCGTTCCAGTAGCGCATTCGCAGACCTACCAAGGTGCTGTGCATACACATCTCGGTTGGTCACAACTACAACAGATGATTTAGAGGTCAAGCCATGACCTCTAAACAGCGTCACTTCTTATAGTTGGAGTGTAGAGACTAATTCATGGTCCCCGATAGCTCAATGGTAAAGACATTGGCGTTCAGGGCTATGTCGCAGGTTCGAAACAGACTTGCGATTGTTTGGGGGGGGGGGGGAAATTAGGGTACAGTTAGGATTTGATATTAGGTTGAATTTCTGTTTTCATGTATAAATTCAAGCTTGTGTCATTGCGCTAAACAGGATGAAATGTGGTCTGCGCATGCAGGCCTGGAACTCCGGCTGGAAAAAAAACATGGCCCGCCTTTCTTCGGGGCACACCTGTGAATAAGACGACTGGACACGGAAAGTTCTAAAAATGTTTTAGTAAAGTGTTTAGTTTAAGCCAACGTAGAGCTGAAGCAGGTCGGTTGGTACGTTTCTACCCGTCTACACATTTCTGTCTTTTTACGATTGCTTAAAAAATCTGTTGACAAAGCGGACGTGTACACAATTTCATTGCATAGTCGGTTCCACAGTATTAATTTACTACCAATAAACAAGTAATACTTACGTTTTGTCATAATCAGCTGGAGAAGAAATTCTGTTGTAAAACGTAGTTTAAGTTTTCTAATTGACAGAACACGATGTCAAAAAATACAGGACCACTAAATTTGTTGCCACGTGGGAGATAACTTTTTCTCTTTACGCGTCGCTCTTGTACTCACTCCACACGGCCGCCGCTAGGAGGACGACATATGCGAAGGTGGTAACGTTATCGCTGTAATTCTTATAGTCTTCATATAACTGTCTACCAGCACACCGTGGCCCGAGCCCCCATCCACCTAAATTCTCGCCACAAACAGAATCACAGACTCGATAATACAGTGAAAAAAAAAGACAGCGAGTATTTACAGAATGAAATATCTAGGTTCATAAGAGAGACGACTCCTGGCTGTCTTTCTGGTTTCTAGCTGAACAAGATACAATTCCTGCCATCACTTGCCCTTCTAAACACAAGATCAGAATACAGGTAACTGATGCAGCTTCACACAAATATGACCACTTCTAGAGACAACACACAACGCACGCCAGATGATTGTTCGCACAGTCGGCACAACTTTATAGTCTGTACCAAAAGGGGGGGGGGCTTTTTGCTGTCCTAAACGCTGACGTGTCAGAAGGTCCTCCTGTCTGGTCCTGGGTAGCAGCAGACCAACGCTGTTGAGCTTTCCTTCGTGTCCTTCACTGTGCGTCACTCCCTGGTTGATCATGGACCTCTGAACTCACTCCGAAACAGTTCAGTTAGATACCAGCACTCAAGGCCGGATCTCTGCTTCTCCTCTAGACGGCTGTCCCTTGTTTTCGTCCTGCTCGTTCTGCGGTTACTCCTTCGCCGGGTCAGCGCGGCATGGCTGCTTCACACGCCAAGGACGCACGTGCCAAGAGTCCCACGCCACTGTTGACGGGTCCAACCTCCTCGAAGAATCTCTTTGCCACACGATACTGGCTTGCTCTAGACACGCAGGACACCTACAGGACTTCACAAGAGCCCAGTCGAAGGCGATACTCGGCTCTGCTTGCAAGAACACGGCCCTTGGGACACCTAGCTAATGCGCCCGCCTTGCCTGGGGACTATGTGAGAGAGCTAGCTGCCGGTGAAAACACGGGGATTAAAGACCTATCTAAAGCAAGATGATAACACCTAGAGTCTATGAGGTAAATCCTTTGAACTACCAAACCCCAAACCTTTACGTACTTGGATGAATATGTAAGAAACTGGAGGTAGAGTCGTTGCATACATAGAACGAACACATTCGTAACCGCAAAAAGTCTCATATATATAAATCTTTATCCCTGAACAACGTAACTTTCAGAGAATTATCGAACATATCTCGGATTTTGTTTCCATAGAGACTGCACTGGACTTGCGTGAATTAGAGCAAGCACCAATTAGGTAAGACTTAAACCGCGATGATCTTGAGTAATAGATGAAAAAGTTGACTGAACTGTGGATATAGACGCAGTAATGAGCCACCAGCTCCAGCACTCGGTAGATGTTGGACTGATTGCCTGACGAGGAGAAATCGGGATAGAAAATTCGAGCCAAAGTGATAGCGACCCACGGAACTTTGCTGACGACGAATACGCTGGACACAAACACAAGCATCTTGGTCAGCGCCTCCTGCTGGCTTTGAGTGTCACTACTGGTGGAGCTGGTCTTCTCTCGCCACAACATGGCGGCTCTCAGTTTGACTACGGTGATGACCGTTGTACCTGATACGAGGATGAAGGTGAGAAGCGGAAATGCGATCAACATGATGGTGTCTTCCAGTTTGTCGTAAACAACCAAAGTCTCACTTTTCTGCCAGGCTGCTGACGTTGCCACTGCCCACCTAATTCCACCCGTGCTTTTGTCGTACACAGGGTACACATACTTCTTGATAGGAGTGGTGAGGAACGCCAGTTCCATGGCGATCACTATGGCAACCAGCAGGATACCCATTGTTCTGGTGCTCATGAGGGAGTTGGCACGAAGCGGAAAAACTACACAGACACATCGCTCTACAGCAATGACGACACTGATACAGGATGACGTCTCTCTCAACCCATAGTTAACGCCCATGGCATAATAATACGTTTTTATATACAGTTCCTCACCTACCTTTGGTTCCAGTATCCTAACCCAGAATGCTACTGTGAAGACCATAGAATAAGCCAGATAGACCATGTCCACGAGCGCCAGGACAAAGAGACAGAGGTTCATGCGATCTCTCAGTCCCTGACGTCTGAACACCAGGCAGTTGACGGCATTGGTTGACACGCCAAGTGTAACTATTATGGGTTTCATGACAACATTATAGTAATGCACCGTATTTAGATATGAGTCATATGAGTCATAGGTTATTAGATTTGCTGGATTATTCCAGGGAAGAATGTCTACGGAACTTTGACGATTATCTTCGGTGTTATTCCGAGAAAAATTCATGACTGGTTGCCTGATGTGTGATGTTGCCTGATGTGTGACGAAATCGTATTACAGGTATAAGGTCTGAGGTCTTAGATCGGCGTTAATATTGACGAAAAATATCCTTCTAAGCCCTGGGTCCATGTGAAGGAGAGTTTTCTTTAGTTTTTGTTATTATTTACCAATCAGATTAACTAGCCTTCAGTCATACGTGAAATCTGAATGTCCAGCCGACAAAAACCGAATGTTTGATGAGGCATTTCTAGCTTCTCTTTCCATCTGTCTGCTGGAGAAGAAGAGGAAAATGTGGTGCTGGTCGCCTCGGCATGCAACACGTGTCGCTCCTGAAACATACAAGATCGAACATGCCTTGAAAACATTTAAATGGGACTTATTAGTTCGGCACGACACATCGCCATTTTCTAAATATTATTATCGTTATTATTGTTGATCATGATAAGGAGAAAGACGCCAAAGACGACAACATATATGTTGTGTTCATGACAGTTTGAAGTAGTCAAGATACAAAGCATACATTAATACTAAGTGTTACCAAGTGACCGGTATATTTCGTATTGAAAGAGTGGACGACTCTGATCTGGAGAGCTTTTATACAAAATTTGGCATCTTGGAAGACTTTAACAGAACTTATTAGCACTCCACTTGTGCCAGCTATAAAAAGAAGAAAGGTATGTTAGCCCTTATCGACTATAATCTCTATTTTTAAAACAGTAAAGAAAACGGTATTTGATTAGGATTGTATTCAGAGGAAATAAAATGAGAATTTTGCATCATTTGCTCTTCACTTAAAAGTACGCATTGGGATTCTTAGGGTTGTTGGTATAGGACATTTCATGTTATCGATTGACAACTTGTCTCTTCTGCAATCTAATTTACTACACCAGAAAGTTTAGTTTGTGCTTCAAGTAACGGCTTACACACGCAGACCTCAAAATATTGAAAGCCAATAATTTCCGTTTATCATTCAACACTATTAGAATATATGCGTTTGAGTTAGTTTTGTTTTTTAAATCAAGGATTTGGAATATATGTATGTATGTCTCAGAAATAAACTTTGGGAAACTTGGCAGCTCTGGAAAAATCATTAATTCGTGTAATCAAAACTTATGTTTAATCTCTTTTTAAATGCTCTCAATTTATCTATTATATTAATTTTTATAAATCTAAAAATATCTGACACACAAACACAAAACACAAAAGCGCGCGCAAAAGGAGAAAATTGGTTATTTTAACGCGAAAGTGTTCCCACTCGCATGGTTCAGCTCTGTTGTGTGGGGATAGGGTGTTGTGGGGTGGAGTGGGGGGAATGGGGTACCTATTACTAAACTATGCACTGAAAGAACCACCAGACTGACAGCTGCAGTCACACCAGGTAATAATTACATCATATTTATGCATCTACGTCTAAACGTTTTCCTCAGTTCATTCATGTATTTTATCCATTTCGAAGATGCAGATCTCAAGATTTTTAGCGCTAACATTTTTCAACAATTAAAAAGTCCCGTAAGTTTTGACGACATCGATATTTCTGAGCTGTCGTCTATTTAAAATGATTGCTATGAATTTCATTCACTTCTGTCGGTGAAACACCCAGTATACGTTCACATACGTAACAAGTGTAAAAAATGTGTATAAAGTTTATAATTACACCGAGAAATACAAAATTCAGTAACTCAACAGTAAATGCAAGTGTTATTATTGTTGGAGACATTGACATTTTGCGGGACATAAAAATAAAAACGAACAAGTGACTTCCGCTCAGAGATAAGCCTAAGTGAACAAAACCGGAACTTGGCTTATATTCCGGGACATACTACGCAGGAAAGATCGGTTCGAAATATTGTTAAATAATCTTCAAAAAGAAAGAACAGAATTTCTTCTGCAAATCTTAATTTTGTATTAAAGGGCATACCATTAACAATAAGGTGATACAGTTTTTAGATTCAATTTCTACGCCATGTTTACATGTATTTGCTTGAAGGAGCACAACCTTGTATAAGTGCGTCTCTGCGCATGTAGTGCACGCGGGCGAGTGTGTGGGTCTACTAAAATGGATTTTCTTCAGTTCATCGTTTCAATAATTATGTAGTTCAGAGAATAAGGATGGAAGTACACAAGGATTGAAAACTTCCAGAAACGATGTCAGGAAACCACTGTCATGAAAATGTGTGAAGGAAAACATTGTTGTTTACGTAACAGTGGCGCTAGAGTTTCCCGCATCACCGGCCAACATTTGTAGGTACAGTTGTACTGAAAGGGATGTTATTTATTTTGTTGAAATATTAAGGGACAATAACGAATGGGGCTGTGACGAAGGCTGATACATAATGTCTCTTGGGGTGTCTGACCCGAGAAATGGACGCTGACAGCTCGTGCCATCAGACTTAGCGATGCGTGTAACGATTATGTACGTGTGACTGTTAATGTGCATGATTAACGTGAAAGACATGGCTGAAACCGCTATAAAGTACGACATTCGAAGGATAGTCCAAGTAAGATTAGCTTTTATGATCATGCGACCCTTGACATTGTCATGATTTTGTACACTTCGAACTTCACTTCGAGCAGACGACGCATTACCAAAGAAGCGCGGTGCATTGTGGGACGGCTGCCGCCAGTTTTCCCATCAGGGCGGACTACAATGTGTTCCAAGAGAATATTGACAGTGCTTCGCTAATTTAGACAACAACAGTTTAATGGTATAAGTTTGAACGTAATAATAGAATTCCTGTAAACATTTACAAGGAATTAACTATGAAGAAAATTCACGAGAGTTGAGTGGGTTGACGATAGCTATAATTTGTATGTTTCACTGTCTTCTTTCTGTTCTTGCCTCAATATTGTTACTTAACTCTAGAATGGTGAAAATGGTCACTTTGAGAAATTCGCTCTGCACACGCAAAAATCACTCTTAAAGAGAGAAATAACACGCAATGATTCTTTATTCTGTAATGAAAAATAAAAACATCGCACCAAGAATAACATTAAAATAACTGCAATATACTGTAATTTTACTAGTGCGACATTTGATAAACCCCATTCAGACCTGTAATAATCTGTAACGTCATGAAGAAAGTGATCTGCATGTACGTGCAAAAAGCTTCTCCCTCCCCCCCCCTTCTCTCGACTCTCACACTCTCTCACGCGCGCGCGTATGCCTTTTCACGGTTATGATTCATTAGGAATGAAAAAAGCCAGACAATCACCATAATTAAATAGGGGACGGTATATGAATGTATTGTAATAACCACAAATATTGGCAATTGTTTTGAACTCTGAATTAACCTAGATACATTCAAAGAGGAAAAAAGTATAATCAATACCTTCTTTAAATATTGCTTTTACATTTACACTTTCTTTAAGCTTACAGTAGGCAAAATGTATTCTTATGACCAAGCGTAAGATTGTCGTTAAAACCACAATTTTGCCCTAAATCTTAGTTTCATTGGCAATACTTACTATTATTCAGAGTGCTTTAGTGCATCTGATTGGTTAAACTTCTCTCTTCGTCCCTCCCTCTGTGTCTCTCTCTGGTCTAGGATGATGTATCTACTGGATACTCAGCAGACGAATTTTTCACTTCAACTTCTGTTCGCGGCAAAATGGGAACGCGTAGTATAACCAGAGATAAGGGAGGCACCGAGGCATTGGTAGGCGCTGCGAGAACCCTTCCTTGTGGGCTTTTGCTT
>SMGT01004181.1:92140-111779 GCA_004794575.1 Lanistes nyassanus | reverse complement strand
CTTCGTACACCGTTATACAGCTTATCAAATTTACTTTGATCAAGACCAGGATTCCCCCCAGATCTTCTTGTAAACTTGGTACGGGTTTTATAGAACGACACGTAGCCTGGGATATCAATTCTATCGATCTTGTCAAGTTTGCTTTCACATATAGCAATGATGTCATAATTACTTATGAGTTCAAGAAGGTCAGGGAATAATAGTTTTGATCTCACTCCACAGGCGTTAACTGTTAGACATGACAAGTGAGTAGATTGCCTAGGCGGTAGATTTAAAGAGTCATTAGCAAGTTGTCCATAGTTCAGTGATATGCAATCATCCCTTTCAGCTATAACGAATTTGTCACGATTCAGCGAAGTATCCCGGTTGTCCGCATTGTCCTTTCCAGGTGCGTTCATCTCAAGGTCGAGTTCTTTTGTGGCAGTGTTCGTGGAGGATTTCTTCGTTATTTGAACTGATCGGTTAACATTATTAGGAGGGCATTCTATTTGTTTGAGGGGTATCAAAAGCTTTTCCCCACCCTTCCCATTTCCAAACTTTCCAGAGTCTACAGAACTAGTATGGATTTCCTCTGGTAAACAGATCCCACCATAGTGCGCGGGATACCTTGAGTCATTGTTACTACTAGTTTCTTCATTGGGAGAGTTTATACTCACATTGCTAGCCAATTGCGGCAAAAGGTCAAATGATCTCAGCCACGGGGTCAAGGCGACTGTGTCGTGCGGGGTGCAAACGCTGACGCCTTCAAAGTTTTCTTTGCTTTGAAACCGAGAAAACTTTGAAGGGTCTAAACGGGCCTTTAACTAAAAAAGGTTGTGGTTCAATATTGCTAGTGATTCGGATCTAAAGAGCTACTTACACGTTCCAATGTTCTCAACATTGAGAGGAAACATTTTTGGAGAAATCTCCGTTGACGCTGCAAGACGCCTGCAACATTTCATGTCACATGATCAATTTGGGACGTGAGGAGACCAATATGGACGAACACGAAAAGTTTATTTTGACCGTTGCAGCTGCTGCTTCTGCGACAACCATTATTTTCGCCCAGCGATCGGAAACTACACGAAGGAAACGAATGTGGGTTCGCCAGTTGACAGTCTAAGGCCTTCCATCATCGCGCCGAACTAGACTACTCCGCACTGAATAGCACGATTGTTTCTGATTGGCTAAAATACCTGCAACATTTGAAGCCCCGTGCAAGATCAGCTATCAGAGTGAAATGTTGAGAGACGCCCTGCAATATTTTCTGTCAACATTTCAGCTTCCATATATGGTAAAAATTGCAAAGCAAGCTGAAACATTGCAGCGTGCAAGGAGCCCTTAAAAGTGAAGCTTCTGGATACGAAACTTCCATTCATGAAAGCACACAAATTTAAATATTTCGTTAACATCTATGGTGTAAACCCTCTACTTTTCTATGAGGGAGTTCTGATCTGTCACAGCTCGAAACTATCGCCAAAAAAAAATCTTCGGTAAAAGTCGGAAAACCCCGAGTGTGACGTCGACTACAGAAAGAAGACGGTACATGGGTGTGTTGTAGAGAAGCTGAAGTAATATTAAAAGTGAAAATGTAGCACTTCATCTGTATCCATCTGTTCAGTTAACCATTAAGGCTGTTGGGCTTATGTTTCAGTTGTTTGGTCTGTACTATTGTTAGCGTTGTTTATTGTGCTTATAGTATTTCTGAACAAGGTTTATTCGTGTTTATGTTCTCTGTTTTATTGTTGTCTCGTTAATATTTTATGGTTATACTTATACGTTTTCCATCGTTGTAATGTGTGTTTTGTAAAGGCTTTGTGTAGTGTTTTGCAGGGATATCGCGCTATATAAGCTCCCGCGTGATTATGAGTTCCAGATTTCTCACACCGAAACAGTGATGCGATTGTTGTGATCATTTATACTCGGATTGCAATTTTTGAAGACTTAGCGTTCTTTGGGTGTGCATGCATAACAATCTGTACTCCGCTTACCTGTTTGGTGCAAAATCTTCCAGGAACGGAATGACGCACGAATGACATCGACCTCTCATTTCAAGTCTCCAGTTCGGAGCACAAACCATGAGTAAAGGTGGTTGAGAAAATAAGTAAGAGGGGAAAAGTTAAAACAAGTGTTTGACTTCTTTTTACCGACGGATGGGGTGGGGGTGGGGGGATAGTGAAAGACATTCACTTTTTCCTGTTGAGTTTTACTTTAACTTTATTTCCTTTACTTTTTTCTCTTGACTGTTTTCTTACAATCTTTGCCACCATGGAACTGATTTTTGCAAACTACGAGAAAATAGATTTCAACAAAAGGCACGCGAGTATTAAATTAATGTGTTCAGAACGTTTTAAGGAGGAGGATAACAAATTTAGGCCACACTATTTCCATATCTCACTCATGCATATTTTAAAATATTCTATTTGGAACCTGGTGCCGTTTGCGTGCTTGTTTGTTTTTAATCTATATTACCACTACCAGTACTGTTTAAATATTTTCACACTTGCACATTTACTGAATTTTCCTGCAACAATGTAAACCCAACATTGGTTCACTGATTTATGGTGAGTTGATTCCCAAACAGGAGTTGGAAATTCCTATAAATTCTTCCTTTATATTCTTCCCACAGTTACAAGCGACTGACATGATTTGCCGATAGTGTCTACTGTACACTGATCGATGATTTTTATTCCACCGATTCTGATGGACAGCTTGTTAAGGCGTCATATAGATCTACATTTAGTCGGCATATTTTAATTCTCATGTGTTTATGTGTTGTTCCACATATATTTGTTTACATACTAAGATTCGATTTTGATGACAAAGCGATGACAGAGCAGGTGAAACGATGTTCAACACACTGGTACAAGATCAGTGTGGATTTACTATGACCTTTATCCTGGATCATGCGAGGTACTGTGTAAGTCGCTGTCATAAATCTATGAGACGCATTAAGCATTACGAAAATTTCAGTTCTATTTAAGATGTATACATACGCAGCCATGCAAGGGTGAGCCTTTGAACCGAAATCGCATTTGGTGGATGGTATGAGAGACTGTCTCTTATTTCATATTCGGGAATATTTTTGGAGGATAACTTACCCGTTTGTATATTTAGTTAGAATATTCACTAGTAAAAAAAACCTGTATTGAAGTTGTATCTTGAACCTGTATCTTGAAGTTGTTAAACGATAACTACCGTTTGAGTGTTCAGAAAGAATATTCGCTAGTGAGAAAACTACATTAACTTTTTGGTGCTGTTAAAAGAGATTAGTTTTCGAAAAATGTGTGCCTCTATTTTGTACCAAGCCTGAGTTTGAAAATGATACAGCAAACATTGATATCTATGGTGTGAATTCTTCACATCCTTTTATAATGCAGCTTTGGTATTTGGATATTCAGTGTGTGTTTGCTAAAAAGGACAGTTTTCACGGCGTATTCACAGAAGTTCAGAACTTTGTATTAAAGTTATCAGGGGTATCTGATCAACACGCGTGTCTATATCTGTGGGGGTATTTGTTAGTTGTGTTTGAGGTGAATTCGGGAACGCGTGTGACTGGGCTTTTGGTTGAGGAGGGGTGGGGGTGTTGGGGCTCTTAGCAGTGACAACACCGTCAGTATCATCCTGTCCGACCTTGAAACATCGGGCATGTGTTTATAGGGTCCTTTACACTCTAGACAAACCAGGAGGTCACAACAACAGGTATTCCCCTAACCTCCAACCTAAACAAAGGTTTAAAATGTAGAGGAAAAAAAGCTTGTGATTTCAACAGTCAAATCTTCGGTAGCTTCAACGTCACGGACTCCATCGGCAGCACCTGTTTATTCTAGCTACAAAAAGCTGCCTGGTTAAAACCAGGGGCTCTGAGAGGGTTATGCATGACCCTTATGGACACAAAGCGAATTGGGGTGACACTTTGCAGGTCTATCAGACATTCACTGCTTTTCTTTTGTTTAGAATAACCCATCGTAAAAAGTAAACTTTGTGTATGTATACTACGTTGTTTAAGATGAATGTTCCCCCTACCCCCCAATAAAACCCTTTGTTTTTTTCTTCACACTAACCCATTGCTAAAATTCCTTTTCTCTAGGGAGTGATTTCGAGTCATTTTTGGAGTCATTTTTTTCTCGAGTGATTTTTTTCATCAATAATTTTTTTGTGTGATTAGAACGCCTTTCAAGCAGTTTCTGTATTCTGTTATAGTAACCTTTAGTTCCTGAAAGCGGTATGGTTTGTTTAAAAAAAAGGGGGGGGGGGAATTCCTGGCCTCAAGTGACTTTTTCCTCAGTACTAAAAACCACGCATGTGACAGCGTGAGTGCACGATCTTGTCGTGACATCTCCTTCATCTGAGATATTTCCTGCTATTTAATATGGAGCTGTGTTGACATAAACCCCTCACTAAAAGCCTTTCTTAACAGCAAGAACGTGCAGCGTTAGAACGCTGAACTTCGCTGTGCTTTCAGTTCGTCAAAGTACGACATACGTTCGTCAGCTTCGCCATCTCTCTCTCTCTCTTCCAACCCCTACCTCCCAGGCGCGCGCACGCACGCACGCACGCACGCACGCACGCACGCACGCACGCACGCACGCACGCACGCACGTAGAAACTGTAATGTTTAGTTACTATGTAAAGTCTCTCGCTGTTTCTCTCACACATAGGGATGTGCGCGTGCGCGAGCCAACACATAAAACACAGGCACGCACGTGCGTAGACGCGCGTGCGTGCTCAAGGACAGACAGAAGGAAGAGAAGGAGTAAAAAGTGAACGAGAAACTGCGCACCTCAACCCCTTCCCCCCACTTCCTTTTTGTGCATGCATCCTTGTTCGTGACATTCCGGCATTTTACTCTTTTACTGAAAATTGCGCGAAAACTTCAAATCTAAAAAAAAACAGTGAAAAAAAAATCACCCCCAACACCAACGTTGTTCGGAGCTTCTCCAGCAAAGCTCTGGAATGAATGCACCAGATAGATGGCAAGCTGTCGGTGCAGCACAGAGGCCTACAGACATTACTGTCTGTCCATTTTCAATTGGAGATTGAATCTTAGCTTCAACTCGTCGTTCTCCTCGAAACCATATCCCATAATATTTCATATGGCAATGTGACGTACTCCTTGAGAAAACCGCGATAAGCTCAAATAACGGCCGCACAAGTGATCGAGTGTCAAAAGCCGGAAGTTAGAAGCAGGAAACTGTGAGGGCGAACCCAGAGGATCTGCGGTGCCGCATAGTGTTAAATGCAAGTTGCGAATAGCGCAGGCGTCTGGCAGGGCAGCTGCTCGATTGCCATTTTGTAAGTCTTTGGCATGACGGCCGGGGCGCTATCTCATGTCTCTGCCATGTACAGCACGCGCTGTCAGGGCTTTCCCGGACACCCGTCTGGGGACTGACTGGTAAGTGGGGTCTCCTAGCCACAGAACAAACGGCTGATAAACACATTTTGAAATTAGTGCTATTTCCTCATTGGCTGCGCCCTGTTGTATATCTCGTCAGCGATTTTAGATTCTGTAAGCCGATATTTCCATTAGTATTAACTGGATATCCTGCAGGTGCAGCGTACGCCTTTTTGCATTTTATTGTATCCGTCCTTCACACAAATGTTTGGAACGAATGTGTTGTCTGATCATTTCTTACATCGTAATGTCTTTCCCAGATATGGAATGGAAACACCTTCCCTTCAACCTACTATGCCCCATCCAACAGTATATCGTCTTTGAGCGTACAAATACATGTATATATGTATATATAATCTAAACACAGCTTGTGTGTTGTTAAATGTTGGCTTTATTCAGGAGCACTTCAGAGCAATGGCTGTTTACAACATGGAGCCCAAATTTAATCTCCAAGTGCGATCACTCTTTCTAAATTTACTTAAGAGTTACTTAACCTTATACTTTCGATATTAAGACATTACACCAACGATGTGGCAGTCTTGCACAGACGCAAGGCTGTGCTTCTGCCGGGAAGGTTGACCCCTGAGGCGTTCTTCACATAATCCGCCCACAAGCTGCATGACACCTTTCCTACTGCGAGGCAGATAATTTGAGGACAGTGCTTCCACCTCGCGGTGATTTCGCACTGGGAGGGGGAAAGAAGGGGGGATGGGATCCTATTACTAAGCTATGCACTGAAAAAAAACCCACTTGACCGATAGCTCCAGTAAGATGGTCAGTGGAGACAGGAAGTTTAATGTGCTTGGAAAGGGCCAAATGGGGTCTACAAAATGTTCCACTACAGGATATAATCCTTGACCACTCCTGGATTCGAACCAGCAACACCCACAGGCTACTCCGCATAGTTTCAATATATTTAAAAGAAGCGTTTGGGTCAGCCAGTTAAACAGCATTTTCCTCCAATCAAATAAACATCTGGCATGTGACGTGACCATAACAACGGCATAAGTGCTTACAGATTTTCTTTCGTTCTTCTTTCATTCGTTCTTTCTTTCTAACAACATTCATCTGCCACCCAGTCTTTTATGTCCTTTTAGTCATTTTGGTTTCGTTTTATATTTGAATGTCTTCCTTTGTTTT
Organism: Lanistes nyassanus; assembly: GCA_004794575.1. Lineage (NCBI taxonomy): Eukaryota > Metazoa > Mollusca > Gastropoda > Architaenioglossa > Ampullariidae > Lanistes > Lanistes nyassanus. Next base: position 105,265 of record SMGT01004181.1, on the reverse strand, counting down.
CATTTCTTTAGGTTCGTCCTCTTTTCGCATATGACGACAGTCGACCTTTAGGGGTAGAGAATGGCCTTTTACCGGCCGTGAGGTAGTGAGGTAGTAGTTATCAGCAGGTAGGGTGCAGTATGAATACCAGTACATCTGGCTGAAACATAGCTCTTTCAGCGGTCCAGTGACGTCACACTCAACGCAAACAGGGAGTTGCCCAACAGATATTGAACCAGTCTTTATTAATTTGAGATATAGCAAATGTATTTAGGAGATGACTGAACAGTGTTAGATCAACAGTAAATCTGCAATGTTAAAAATTTCTGTAAGGCACTTTGATTCTTTTTGTTTTTAGAGCTAACTTCCAAGCTAGTCAAAGAATCTATGCCGTCTTTGTATCGGACATTGTCTTTAGCCCTACACAATAACAAACATAATGTTTGATACCAGCGATCAGACGATCAACACATGATCAGGCCTTTGTGTCACTTACACACGGTGAGCTGGCACACCTGATTCTCTACCTTGGTGTCAAGGCCAAAACAGTACTTCCCGCCACACGCCGGTTCTGGGCTGTTGCACCTACGCCTGTACGTCACCTGCTGCACGCCTGAGTTGCACGTCACCGAGCAGCCACCAGATGTTTCCACCGTCCAGTCAGACCAGCTTCCGTCCACTGCGCCACCAACAGAAGGAACAAGAATGCTACGCACCCACCTGGTCAGCTAGATCGAGATAAATGCATCGCCGTGTTTTTGCAAAGACTAAATGCACGTTGATAAGAAGAGTCGGAGATTTGTGTGGAATAAAGTAACAGCACACTGCTACACACACAATCAGAGCACCACCTGTGCAGACAGGGTGTCTGGGTTTTGTGAAGTAGTGCAAAGATCGTTGGGCATGGACCGGTTGTAGTCGAAGTGCTGGTGATATGAATAAATATCAGGGTACATATTACATAACGGAACCTCATACTTTTCCGGGCGGGAAAGACGTTTCTCTCACCTGGACAGGTGTTGCTGCACGAGTGATATTCAGTTTTCGTCATGGTCCCCTGACAGTAGCTTCCACAAGCCGTTGGTGTTGGGTGGGTGCAGGCCCGCCGGAAGTCCACCTGCCGGACCCCGCTGCTGTTGCCTGACGTCATGGTGCACATTCCGCTACTGTACTGGTTCCACTCAGACCAACCGCCGTCAGCTGCAGACAGGAAAACACTGCTTGTGTCCTGTACATTGATCTGGCAGTCATTGGGAAACAAAGAGGCAGGTTTTCTTAATAAGACCAGATTGGACAGGAAGTGTGTTCCATTTGAAGTTTATTCCATTTCAAGTTTATTCTATTTGAGACAGGTTTTCTTCATAAGACCAGATCACGGACATTAAAATCATTGTTAAACAGACCACTGTTAAGTAGATGCGGTCCAATGGTCGTGCTGTGGCTGCCTTTCTCTGACACAAACCAAACATCCTGTTGCGGTAAACTTCACATGTACAACGACATGACGTCTTTCAGAGCCTTGGAGCCACGCAGTCAGTCAAATACTGAAGCACAGAGACTGCTGGATGTTCATGTCAGACAGGTTTGGATGGGGGGTTTTTTTTGGGGGGAGGGGGGGTTGAAATTCTGTTTGTTGACCTTCCATACAGATGGCGCCACTAGGAGCTAACGGTTGTACCTGTGGAGAGCTACCAGCAGCAAAACCAGTCAGCCAGGCTTAATATTGCCTGTAGCGCACAATGACTGCATGCAATTTACACTCATCAATATAATAAACAATAATAAGAAAAGTAGGTCAAGCCTAAACAAAGGAGAAATAAATAACTGTGTGTACGAATAGGCATGATGCACTCCCGTTTGAGTGAGTGTAACAGGGTGGTGAGGAAGTACTGCACTTGTTTACTGTTTACTGTTTACTGTTTACTTGTTTACTGTTTACTGTTATAATCTCTAAGTTTTCTTGCTCCTTGATTCTTTGATTCTTTTAGTGGTACCTAAAATGGATTTGGCAAATTGTTGAGTCATTTTTGGAAGCGAGACGTCATAATCGTAAGCCTTACAACGCCCAGACCTACCCCTTCTCTAACCCCTACCCCTTTACTACCCCCACCCTACCCCTCCTCCTCGCGGAAACACCCTCGGCTCCCTCCCCGAGACGTCATACTCGAACCTTACCCAGCCCATCCCTACCCCTTCTGTAACCCCATCCCTACCCTTTTACTAACCAGCACCCCTAACCACTACTCCTTCCCGAACCCCTACCCTACCCCTCCTTCCCCCGGAAACATAGGCCCCACTCCCCAGAAACACAGTCTGTCTCACACACACACACCCTCTCACACACACACACACATTCAAACCGCTGACAGAACTGCGTGCTGATACCCAAAATGTCACTGAGTATCTCACCCATGAAGTGGGGGTTTCGGTGATCGAAATGTGGGAATGTGAATGGCAACACCAGAAAAAGACAGATCGCCGACTCTGTGACTTTCTACGTTCACATTTCCCACATACCGCGATATCGAGGTCCCGGCTCACCTCCAAGAGTATTTCAGTGAAATGCCCCCCATTTTTAAGAACACCGAGGTGACCAAAGCCGATATTGGCGATTTCATGGCGGCATACGCGACTCAACACAAACTGTTGTCCAGCTCGAGACGAACACTGATTGGTAGCTATTTTGGTAAAAACATTTTGCTGACCACGCCCCTGCGACGTTGGTACCTTGAAAAAGGACTGGTTGTGAGTCAGATAGCTCGGGTTATTGAGTACAACCCGTCAAATGCTTTGAAACCTTTGGCCATACCGCATCTCAAGCTGGGCGACGGGGCGATCGCGATTCAAAAGAAACCATTCTAGCTGAAACCTTTAAGTTGTTAGGCAATAGCGCTTACGGTGAAACGCTCACCAATGTCGCCAAACATCGAGACATTCTTTATGCCAGTGATGCCGACGCAAAACTATATCAATCATGGTCGATTTCGAAAACTGACAGAGCTGGGAGAAGGAATCTACGAAATAGAAATGGCCAAAAAGAAGGTCTTGTGGGCCCTACCCCTTCAGATAGGCTATTTCGTCTATCAATATGCCAAACTGCGCATGCTACAATTCCATTTTGACTTTGTCGATGTCTTTCTTTCTCGCGCAGACTATCAGCTCTGCGAAATGGACACGGACTCTCTCTATATGGCCCTGTCTACCTCCACTCTACTGACTCTCTCTATATGGCCCTCTCTACCTCCACTCTACTGACTCTCTCTATATGGCCCTCTCTACCTCCACTCTACTGACTCTCTGTATACGGCCCTCTCTACCTCCACTCTAGAAGAGGCGCTCCGTCCTGACTTGCGCCTTCAGTTCTTTGAAAACTATCACTGTTGGTTTCCTTCTCCTTCTTGTGATCCACACAGAGCTCTTTTCGTTCAACAAAGCCTTCAAGGTCTCCCCTTTACTCCTTGTGACCACTGTCTTGAGCGTCGCAAATACGACCAACCCACACCAGGTCTTTTCAAAACCGAGTTTACAGGTGATGGGATTGTGGCTTTATGCAGCAAAACCTATTTCTGTTTTGGTCAGCGAGGCACCAAGCGATCTCATAAGGGTCTCAGCAAGGTTCAAAACCCTCTGTCTCAAAAAGACTTTTCTCTTGTGCTAGAGACTCAAAATAGCAGTGGTGGGGTCAACACAGGGTTGAGGACAGACGGCACCACCATGTACACCTATCAACAACACAGAAATTCTCTTTTTTTTCTGTATCAAACGCAAAGTTCATGCTGATGGCGTCTCGACTTCTCCTCTTGCTATCTAACTCTCTCTCTCTCTCTCTGTGCAATTCAATGCAATCTTTTATGACATTCCAATAACATGTCGAAACAAGTCGAGTGGCGGTGCAAAAGGGGGACGCGCGCGCGCGGGCTGGGCGAAAGCGTGTTTGTCTAGCCCTGCTGGAATCTGGAAAAAAAAGAGAGAGAAGAGTTCTGGGTGGCAAACGGCGGGTATTTAAAAAAATGATGTTTTAGTAAAGCCTCTGTTAGTCATAACTTCAAGGAACCTTGTTTTTTCTCTCTTGAAGTTATGTCCATCAAGCACCACGAGGAGGTCGAGGCTTATCGCTTGACAAAAATATTTGTTGGGCACATCTAGAAATAACACATTTTATCACAGTTGCGGACAATTATCACAGATTTTGCCATAGCCGCGCGCACATCTGCTGACCACCTGCTGTTTTTCCCCGATTCCAGCAAGGCTTAACAGACACGCCTTCACCCCGCCCGCCCCCCCTAAGATCACTGGGGTCACCGCGCCACTGGGTCACCCCCCACTAGGTCACCCCGCACCTGGGTCACCCCGCCACTAGGATACTACGTCACTGGGTCAAGGGCAAGGTCGCTCCTTGCTCCTGCTCCTGAATGATGCTCGTTTCCTACCTGACTATACTACTGACATGCTACTGTGTTTCTCACCCCATCCATCACCGTACTTGTACCTACATGTACTAACAGTTCAGTGCAACTAGTCCTCCCTTGTAAGACCCCTCTATTATATGACCTGATTCTGGCTGTTTTTTCAACGTCGTATATTGGAGGTTTTACTGTAGTGTGTGTTACTCCCCCACCTCTTTTCCCTTACCCCCCCCCTCCATAGGACATGCCATTCTATTGGCACTGACTGGTGGTATACCACGCTCTGTTTCCCACGCACTGTCCCTCCCCCCCCCCCACTTTTTTCCTGTCCACCGACTGTGGTAGACCAGCGTCTCCGTCAGTTAAGTGACCCATTTTGTTTTTTATTTTTGTTTGTTATTTGTTATCTCTGTATGTTGTCCTGAAAAAGGAACCAGTCTCCCAACCCTTGACGTCTTGTCTGTCTGTCTCAGCCAGGTTCTCTTTGTTACCTTTAAAAAAAAACAAAAGAACAAACAAGCTGCTTCTTTATAATGCTTGCATCCCGGATGTTTATGAACCACTAGGATGGCTGAACCAATGAAATGAGAACAGACATTTAAAAAAATTAAAATGGAAGCAAAACTCGGGTAAATGGCGCACTCTGCTTGTTCGGTCGTCTTACAAATGAATAGAATCCACCCGCCCAGTAAACACCCCGAAGCTGGTCGGGCTGAAAAACAAGTGTTGTTTGTATAAGGGGGAGCTATTCGATATTCAAAATAACATCTCTGTATTGAAATAAAATTCAGTGACATGTCCTTGGGGCTTGGGGATGGGAGGACCATTAGTGTATTATAAATTGCTGCACCGGTAAACACCTTTTCAGGTATAAACATGTATGTATGAATTACTCGGAATCACTGCCTCATGACGGTCGAATAGCTATGCGACTGATGGCTCAAAACACTGTAATTCGACCATGCAGAACGCACTCGTGAAACGAAGGATTTCTATTCAGTTCTCTTTGGGCTTAGACCAATAGCTATAAATAATTTAAATTAGCGCGAGCGACAGGAAACAACGACGCAATGTATAATTTGTGAATAAGATCATGTAATAAGATGTATGGTCAGATTTGAAAAGTACAGACTTTATAGGACGCACACACATAAAATGCCTGCTTTTCTGTTGGTGCAGATACTACTACTATACTAGTACTACTGCTTATTATTGAAAGATCCAGGGAGAACCCATAAGCAATTAGTTATAGAAAAGATGGTCTCGTGACCTTTTTTTTGAAAAGATCCTGAAGAAGTGGAAGTGTATGTGAGATCAGCATCGTGTGGTACCCAACCCGATCCTGTCCCTGATCACCGCCTTAATACTTCCCTGACCATGGGTATATAAGGTACCCATTTCCAGCAGGGTGAACTTAAGGGGCCAGGTTAGCTCAGTTGGTAGAGCAGGAGGAATAAGGTTGCTGGCTCGAATCCTGGTGTGGCCAAGGATTATTTCCTGGAGTTAAACATTGTGCAAACTTCATTCGACCATTTTCCCGCACATTAAACTGCCTGTCCGCACTGGCCATCTTACTGCAGCCATCAGTCTGGTGGTTCTTTCAGTGCGTAGCTTAGTAATAGGGACCCCATCCTCCATAGTGCGAAATCACCGCCAGGTGGAAGCACTGTCCCTCTAAATCACCACCACCACCACCACCACCACCAGGGTGAACTTAGGGAATTAACTGTGCTGCGGTGTGTGGGTATCGAACCAGCTAAGTTTCGAAGGCCTATAACCACTGTAGTTTACTGATAGGGGCGGCACGACCGCCTCGGTGGTTTAGTGGTTAAGGCGTCCGCTTCCGAGGCGGGAGGTCAGTGATTCGCATCCGGCCGAGTCATACCTTTCAAATTGGCAATCTAATATAGTAGCTGCCCTGCCAGACGCCTGACACTACAGGGAACAGTACTAGGACTGGTTGGCCCGGTGTCAGTATAATGTGACTGGGTGGGATTGAGGCCCGTGTTGTGACAGCAGTCCTACGTGTGGCAGCACGTAAACTTTGTCTAAGCACATATTTGCGGCTGGACGTTAAGCAACAAATACCCCCCCCCCCTCACCGCAGGGGTGTCCATTCAGACTGGTATAAGACAATGCTGACATATACAACAACAATTATTATAACATTTGTGGAATTTCTACGACGTTTGTAACATTCTGATGTTTGATAAACTTTAAAACCTTTTATTTAGACCTAAAACCATGTATTTTCGCGTCTATGCGACGTATGCGTGTATGCGTGGCTATGAGGGGGTTTCGTGACCGGCTTCCAGCCATCACATGAGCATGTCATATGATGCAGCTCAAAATGGCGGCCGTGTGGTTTCTACTTTTGCTTGTGTGGATGAGCTCGATAATAGCGTTTTCGCTAACTGATGTACCGCCTTATGTTGAACGTTATTTTGATCAGACTGTCGATCATTTTAATTTTAAGTCGTTTGGAGACCTGACGTACCGGCAAAGATATCTTATCCAAGGTGAGAACTCGTAGGTGATATCAAACTTTAAATTTTCTTCTTTTAATTTTGGAAGTATACAAATATATCCGCGCGACTCGATCGAGGCCTCGAGGAGCCGTGCGCTAGTGGCGCTCATTCTTTTATCCGCAGGACTTTCGTGCGCAGGCGGTGTACATTCTCTCATCCGCACGACCAGCTTTTTTGTGCGATTAGGGATCGATAATATTATGTTTGTATTAAATTTTTGCAGTGGCTGTTAAAGCGACTTCCCAAATTGGTTCTACGACACCTTCAGTCGGCTTGTTATATTTTAATGATTAAATGAACATTTCTGGGCCGGGCCAGTCCGTAGCTGAGTGGTTAAGTCAGTTGAAACAGCTGTAGACTGTTGTGTCACCTTTTTTTCCTCTCTCTCTCTCTCCTGTCCAGGTTTCGTCATTTTACAAGCATGTAAAAGCAGCAACTGCCTTCAAACTTTTACTTGGACAATAACTTTCTGTTTAAATTTTATCTAGCACAAGGCATCCACGCCTCACATGTTTCAGAATCATCGGTTGCAACTTTTAGCTACACGAATTGCGTGGATAGAAAAATGTACCCCCAAAGCACATGACCAGTTGTGTGGATAGAAAAAATGTATCCCCAAAGTGTGTGACCAGTTGTGGGGATAGAAGAGCACACGACGAAAGCGCACAGCTAGTCGTGCAGATAAGGTCGGCCTTAAATTTTCTTCTTTTAATTCTACCAGCAACAGTTTCAAAAATTTGAATTGTAGGTATTCTAGATGCAGTCCGTCTGTGATTTAAGTTAAACTTAAGCTGTTTGAATGAGCAAATTTGTAACAGTTGAGTCATACTGAAGCATATCTCAGTTTAGTATCTGATCCCCATCAGTTAATTAACCGGCAGCCACATGTTCCTTTTTTCTCCCCATCAGCAAAATCAGCTTCCCAGGTCTTTCATACAATATCTCAGTCCAGTTTAGATGACACAGATGTCCTCAGGGGCATGAGAGATACATATATGTCATGTGATACAACCGTTAAAATTTTTAGACAGTTCTGCAGTCAGAACTGTGCTAACAACCGTGCTCTGTGCAGACAAATCACACAATATGGATCCTTTCACTTGTCCACATTCCAGAGGTCTTTCGCATTTTCGTTTAAACTGTAGGCAAATGATAAAAGAACTTTTCTGATGACCCGATATTTTCTTCCTCAAATTGTAGACAAATGGTGGAGTAAAGGCAAAGGCCCGATATTTTTTTACACTGGCAATGAAGGGGACATCACTGACTTCTGGTCAGCCACTGGCTTTGTGCATGAATTAGCTCCAGTGATTGGTGCATTTGTTGTGTTTGCCGAACATGTGAGTACAGGTACAGACCACCACTAGTTCACATTAATGCTTGTGAATAATTAACGCTGGAGTGAAAGTGTGTTGACATTCATTTATGTTCTATACTTTTTAAAAAAAGACCAGTTGCATGAATGTACATTTGTATCTATTCAGATGTATATCATGAATGCATGTATTGCTGCTGTGTACGTATTGTATTCATAAAAGAGAATTTATGCTGTGCTGAGTCTGATGTAGATGTATATGTGTATTGCTGTATATTTGTACATCTATATGCTTATCCATAAATGCTCTGCAGTAAACATGTCATGATACATATACATGTGTGTATTTGTATATAATATATTTACAGCGATATTATGGAAAGTCGCTTCCATTTGGGGACAAGAGTTTGACAGACCCCTACATTGGCTACCTCACTGTGGAGCAGGTGCTTGCTGATTATGCTGTGCTTATCTCCTCCTTAAAAACATCTTTGAACGCTTCCAGTGTTCCCGTCATCTGCTTTGGTGGAAGGTGCAACACTCTGCTTGTTTGTCCTGTTTTTTAGTTTGGTTCTTTGTAATCGGAACAGGTTCCTTTTGAGTTCCTTTGCTTGTGGATACACTTTAGTCGGGTACGATATTTCTGTCTGGCTACTAGATTCCTTCCGAATAAGAGTGGCTGACTCCTAATACTTTTTCCTCTAACTGCATGAGCCTTCACTGGTGTTGGCAGGCAGTCACTTTTACAGACGTGTGATGAAGGGACATCAGTGACTTTGATGGCAGGACTAGTTTTTGATGTCGTTATCGGCAGAAGCATGGATTTCAGACAGTACACATATTTGCATGAGTATCACTGCTGATTATTAAACAACATATTAGGCAAAAGCTTATAATCATAATTTGCATGACAAAATTTTTTCCTTTCTTTACATTTTAGATTTCATTCTTTTTTTTTTCTTTTCGCTTGAAGTTCACTTGCCTTTGTTTTTATTTTTTTCCGGACAATGTTTATAACGTGCTTGTACATTCTGCCTGTCTCCCATCATTGTGCACAAAAATGGGTGCAGATATTATCACAGTCCACACTGCAATTCCTGGAGCATTATTCAACAAATGCTGAGAATTTTATGGATGCAGTGGTATTGGGTGGGGATATTGTCATTTAACTCGTGGTTGCAAATGTTCCCTGGCCTGTAATGGCTGTAAATAAAAGGCTGTCCACACAAAGCAGTGAAAGAGGAAATGTGGGGCAGTCCTAAAACGCTAGAGATTTGTATTATCACAGCTACAGTTAAAGTTCTAAAACACTCAAGACATTTATTACAGCTACAGTTAAAGTTCTAAAGCACCATAAAGACTTGAACTTATCAAGCTACAGTTCAAGTTCTCAACATTTACTGACCTTTAGTGAATAAGTCACGGTTGTTTAGTGTCAGTCTACCGTCATGAAATGTGCTTAAATGCTGCCATTTAACAGCCATCCGTCACAGAATGAGATAAGGGTACAATTTCGAAACTGTTGTGGGCACCAGGAACGGGTAATGGTATCTTATCTGCCAATCCTTTTTGTAACATCGCTGATGGCTGGAAGAATTTTACATATTATAGTTGAGAATTTAGTTCAGTTCATGTACTCACATATTATAGTTCCATTTTCTGAGAGCATTATGATCATGTTTTGATTACAGTCTGTGCTGCCGTTTTGCTAGGAAACGTTTCCCTGAAAACAAACTCTTTCTCTGACAGCTATGGTGGCATGCTGAGTGCCTACATGAGATTCAAGTATCCCAACATCGTGACGGCCAGCCTGGCGGCCAGTGCGCCCATCTACATGTTGGATCCGAACACTGACAGGTCCTTTTTCTTCAATCATGTCACCTATGTGAGTATCAGTTTCTAGATTTTTCTTGCCGTGTGATGGTTTTGTACATAGTGAAAAGGTGTGATGTTTAGTGTTCGTAGTTGTGATCAAGTTGTTATGGCACCATGTCATAGTCATAATCAAGTTGTTGTGGCACCATGTCATAGTCATAATCAAGTTGTTATGGTACCATGTCATAGTCATAATCAAGTTGTTGTGGAACTATGTCATAGTTGTAATCAGTTGTAATGGCACCATGTCATAGTCATAATCAAGTTGTTATGGCACCATGTCATAGTCATAATCCCTGCAGTTGTTATGGAACTATGTCATAGTTGTAATCCAGTTGTTATGGAACTATGTCATAGTTGTAATCCAGTTGTTATGGAACTCATGTCATCATTGTAATCAAGTTGTTATGGCACTGATGTCATCTTTGTAATCTTGTCATTGTGCACTCATTTTGTAACAGCGATCATAATTGTGGTCCTGTGTCTATCAGTGGAAATAACAAAGTTTTCCCCAACTCTTTTTTTCAGGACTTTCTTCAGGTGAGCGAAGAGTGCATGGCTTCTATCAAATCAGGTTTTGAAGCCGTGGACAAACTGGCACAAACGGGGTCACAAGGTGTGTGGTCAGGGGACTGTTTGCTGCATACACAGGGTGTTCGAGATGACCCCATAGATGACAGCATTGAGGATGCACATAATAGTTGTAGATAACACCAAGATGATGGCATAGAGCATGCACATAATGGTTGTAGATGACAGCATTGAGTATGCACATAATGGTTCTAGATGACACCATAGATGACAGCACTGAGCATGCACAGAATGGTTGTCTATGACACCACAGATGACAGCATTGAGTATGCACAGAATGGTTGTAGATGACACCATAGATGACAGCACTGAGCATGTACAGAATGGTTGTAGATGACACCATAGATGACAGCACTGAGCATGCACAGAATGGTTATAGATGACACCATGCACAGAATGGTTGTAGATGACAGCATGTGGCAAACAGAGAGTTACTGGAAGTGATATGGTGTCACATAAAACAGCATTTGGTAGCTTGTACACCTGACAGCCAGTATGTGTATAACAGTACGTAGTATTACTACCTCACAAAATAAAGAACAAGAGTTAAAAACATGGTCAGAATGGCAATTTCCTAAATTAAATTATCGATAGGTAACGTAAGTAGGTAATTTGAGAGGGATAGTGCCTCGGCCTCATGGTAATTTCACAGTATGGTAGGGATAAGGTCTATTGCTAATCAACACACAGAGAGATAAATCAGCCTGAGAACTGTAGTAAATGGAAGAGCCCTAGTGTGGTGAAGCATTTTAGTGTTCAGGGGATGGCCATAGAGATTCACATTGTTCCACCTCACAGTGCACGTATAGTTAATCATTAACAATCAAGGAGTAGCTATTAACTTAATGGTTACTCGTTGATTTGTGAACAGCAACCTTCTACACACTCTTTCCCTAGAACTACTCAATCCCCATAATAATTTACTGATAATTCAGCGTGAAGGAAGGGAAGTTTCTCTGGTATATCTGACAAGTTTGTAATCACAGGAATGTTTTAAAATCGTGGTTGAAATGAGATGGGGTTGGTAGGGCAGACATAAGCTGATGCTGTTGTCCCAGACATCAGCTTGTGTTTCTGTTAGTTTTCTGATTCCGAAGCAAAATCAGTTTTGTCCCTTTGCACTAGTTTCTGTATGGGTACACTCTTTAAATAGCTACACATTTGTCTGCATTTAGCTTAATCTTCAGTTTCTCGGGGTTGTAGATTTGTCAGCTCACCAATACGATATTTTACCCCTTCACTTCACCTCCAGGGTAAAGATGATTTTCATTTGTGATGCCATGAGCACTGTTCAGTGGCTTGCCCTCCTAGTTTCCAGTACAAAGAGCTCACCCTTTATATGGGTATGTTTATTTTTCTCATAGGTGTCTGTAAGTTTATTAGTCTTTCTTATACATGTATAGAAACTGTACATGTTTTTAAACTATGTACAACAAATATGCATATGTGGCAAGTGTGGTCACTCTGAACATAATTTACGAAACATTTCATTTCTTCAAACTGAAGACATTATATGTTAATGTCTTTGCGTACATCTGGATTTTAACCTTTTAAAAGCAGCTTCTAACCCAATACTGGTTGCCATGTGACTGACATTGACGACAACGTAAGGCACGATGATTACAGTGACTGTGGCTGTCTTCATTTCATTTTCATTGCAGGCCTTGCATCGCTGACCTCAGACTTCCAGTTGTGCTCTCCCCTTGCGGATGCTGGGCCCTCCTATCGACATCTGCTGCTGTGGCTGCGCAACGCCTTCACCAACTTGGCAATGTTTGACTACCCCTACCCGGTGGACTTCCTGGGGCTCAAAGTCCCAGCATTCCCTGTGAAGGTGAATTGAGTGCACAGACATGGTGTACATACTGTGCATTCAGAAATGTCGTGCAGTCATACAAATGAAACAAAATTTTATTATTTTGAAGTCTGATTTCTTTTCTCTTGTGCATGACCATTGGCAACATGTTTAACACAAACATTCTTATGATTTTAGTATTAATATAACTGGCTACATATTTTGCACAAATATTCTTGTGGTGGTTGGGTTAATATCACTGCTTCTTATTTTCTGCTCAGTAACCTGATTAAATAAGTTGTACTCTGTCCACAGGCAGCCTGTGATGCAATTTTGAATGCATCTGACCCAGTCAAAGGCTTGGCAGCAGCTGCAGGTACCGTCTTTTGACAGTAACGTCAGATTTTTTAAAAAAGCGATTTCTAGCAGAATAACTTGTAAACTGCATTATGACATTGAATATCGGCTAATTCTGAATGGATCAGACATGGTCTTTGGATTCTAAGATAATACCTTGAAGCTATTCAGTGAAGATGGAAACCCATTTGATATTTTAGCTGCCTCATTATAAAATGGTCTTTGAGAAACCAGAGCTTTTCTTACCAATGACCTTGACAAGCCAGAGCTGTTTTAACT
>SMGT01004181.1:58631-70939 GCA_004794575.1 Lanistes nyassanus | reverse complement strand
GTGTATGAGGAGGGAGAGTCAAGTGTATGAGGAGGGAGAGTCAAGTGTATAAGGAGGGAGAGTCAAGTGTATGAGGAGGGAGAGTCAGGTGTATGAAGAGGGAAGGTCAACATCTGCCACAAAGGGTGTCTGACTTACCAGTTTCAATGGTGCATTTTTCGTGATTTCTCTCTCTCTCTCCAATAACTTATGAAGGGATTAAACCCTAAGATATTGTATAGCTATCGTCTTCCTCTGAGGTAGATGAACGATGGAATCGATCAGAGGAGGAGAGGTCGAATTAGACCTCAGCAGCGGATCGACTTTGAACGGGTGTCTATTGTTAGCCTTTGGGTCTCCCCGTACTGGATCGGACGTCATAGTCCGCACTCCGCATGCGCACATGACGTCATTTGCTTTCAAGGCAAGTCGACTGGCTACAACACGGGTTACGTATCTCGCTGTAGGCGTTACTGTATACTTTGTATTACACGGATAGTGCCCGCGCCGTGGTTTTAAAATAATTAATATCCCATGGCAAATAATTGACAGCGTGAAGAGCACTTGTTACAGTGATGTCAATTCATCCCCCAGTTCGTCGATTGTCAAAATTCCATGACGATAAACTTTTGATCTAGCTGTGCTTCATAGAAAGCATCAAACTGATTTACAAACAATTCGATTAGAACAACCATGACACGTAGGTTACTATATAGGACAGCTCGTTTTATTCTCCCCTAAAAAAGGGGGCACAGCTGTGGCCTATTACGGGACCATCGATTCCGATTGTCGACAGTCATACAACCACACGTAAGGTCACAGAGAGGTTAATTGATTCACTTCGCCGGCCCTCATTGCAACTACTTCACAGGTGAACCAAAGGGGCACTGGCGTTTGAGGCCTTCTTTGGGTGAACCCTGCAGGGTCAAGGACTCATGGCCCGACTGATGTGCTGGCACCAACATCCAAACGTCATTCTCACCAACGAATGTGAAGTCTGCATTAATTAAATCTGTTTATCAAATGCAGACACTCTCATTCGTCTTCTGAGCGCTAATGAAACGGAAAGAGTGGTAGCTCTTAGGCCGACATATCAAATTAAATAAGTAGGATTGAGATCCGATTGTTAAGGGCTAGTTCTCAATGTTATAGTATCATCTCACGATCTTTCTATTCAAAAAGACGAACATAAATAACTCGATCTGACCTATCCCTACCCCGGCTGTCATTTAGGTATCGACTAAAAGCAACACTAGGGTTTCCAGAAAACAAACCTTAATGTAATATGAAAAATTCATGTCAAGTTATATGTCCACTTATCTGAAATCACTGATCAGGTGAATGAATATTTCTGATAGTGTGTTGCTTCAAATACGTTCAAATGTGTTTTAGAATCGTCACTACCAGCTTTTCCTGAAGCAAAACTGAAGTAACTGTTTTATTTGCTTTAGAAAATCTTTATTTTAAAAATTAAAGCAGGTCGCTCTCAGGCAAAAACTGCCCTAAACAACGTACAGCATCGAAACGTGCACTGGCTCAGTGGGGTGGGAGGTGGGTGGGTGGGGGGGCTAGCCACAAAAAGAAAAGCTGCACCTTAGTATTAACGATTTGTACGGCCTTAAGCAAAAACCTTTAAATTCTTTCTTTCTTTCTTTCTTTCCATCCTTCTTTTCGCTAGCTCGTTCGCCTGGTTTTTTCTTCGGCCGGCCGTTCGTCACTAGAAATCTAGAAAACAAAATGAACATAAAGCCTTACCTGAAGTACGGACGATACAACCTATTCCTGTGCAACAAGCGTTCTTACGTCAACCAGCTACGCAAGCACAACAGAGTGTAAGTATAGGCGGTGAGGTGTACCACACACGTGTACACAGAATCCTTCCCCATATAATATAGCCTCGACGTGGGCAGCTAGATTACATTTGGAATTCGTGGCTGTATATCTGGCAGGTCGAGCTACAAAATATACATACATAAACTGTTAAACTTGGTGGCTAAAAATACTTGCTGATGTAATTTTCACTCTGGCCCATCGCCAACATCTCAACGAGGACAGAAGGTGACATTCACATTATATATAGCAGCTGCTACAGGCTGAGGGAAACTTTGGGACTTCCCGCTAGAAGGGGCCTTCTGTCGGTTCTCATCCAGCCTCGTGTATATTCAGTCTAATCTAGTGATCGAACGCGTGCCTGTCGGATTTGTGTGTTAAAAATTGAAGTTTCAAGTGGACATGATATCCACAAAGTCGCCAGGCGGTCAGAACTACAAGTTAACTGGAAGAAGATCTGACAGCGGTGAGCAGTGTTCTTACAATCACCATCAATCATTAGTGATTTCTGGCCGTTCTTGTATTTCCCGAGTCCAGATCTATATAATTATAGTTTCTAACGTTAAACTTCTAGTGACGACGGCAGTCTAGTAATTCAATTATTTGATTTCTGTAATTGTAATTAATTAATTTATGGAGCATTTCTTATTCTTATCGGTCGCCTGATTGCGTCTGTCTTTTCTTCCATCTATCTTTGGACAGGTCTGTCGTCTCTCTCTTTATATATACTCACTCTCTCGCTGTCCGTCTTTCCTTCTGTCAATCTGAAGAAATAAAGTTAATGATATATTATTTTGTCAAACAAAATATTACAGTGTGACATCATTAAATGGTATGAAAAAGGCACCATAGGTAATTTTTAAATAAATGCCAGTAATATTTATAGTGCTGAGAATTCGAAGAAGTATGGGGTCTATATAGATTGTTGCAACTATTTTACAACTATTTTAGTGTTGAGAAGAACAACCATAAGTATATTTCTATCCTTCTATCAGAAACAAGACCACTGTGTGCATGGCCAGAAAGCCAAGAAATCAGAGAGATGGAATGAGAGATTCATGTATGTCTGTAGAGACAGCCAAACACACAAATGAGTCAGCTGAAAAACATTAATTAAAACGGCATTTATTAAGGTTGCCTAGTTGCGTAATTCCTGTTTGCGGCGTTCCTGCAGGAATTTTATCAGAAAAGTTTATAGCATAAAACGTTTCTTTTACTTCCTGGAAAACAAACTCGGCGCATACGTAATAAATCATGCAGAAACTGTTTATAGGACGGTCCCCACTTGATTTTATCCAGACATTTATGAGACAAATTTGGGGAAAACATTGAATTTTAATGAAGTATATAGTTCATCAAAAACAGGGCTGGCTTGCTTGAGCGTTAATTCTTATCTCTTAAATTGTTCGTTCGTAAAGTTGCACGTAAAATATACACGGCAAGGGCCTCACGACCGTTATGACCGGAAGCGCAGTTTACGAACGCTGGGCACACCCATGGGGCCATGTGTACGTGGGTGGCTTTAGGGCACAGACTGTAGAAAGTAGCTCATTTGTGTACAGGGTCCGTACAGTACGTCCAACTGGATTTTGTATTTCAACAGAAAATGAAAAATACAAAATACAACAGATTTTCCATTTTGGACTTCGTGTGAAAAATGAAAATGGATACCATTTTTATACCTTCCATTTTCTACTTGCGATAGAAAGTGCAAAATGCAAATATGTGGGTACGGTATCTAGATCCGTTGCTCTTTCCCCCGCCGGCTGGCAGTCACTGCGAGCGGGCAGCCTGTTTGTCCATAAGGTGTGACGTCAAAGACGCTGACCTGTGTCGGCAGAGGAAAAAAGTTCGATCAGTGTTCAAGTCGTCACACGATCTGGAAAGGACAGGCAACATGAGAAAAGAAGCCTGGCAAGTGCCAGTGTACGGCACTCACTAGAAGTTATGTTGTAGTCTATGTAAACAATAAAATGGAAGTCAACAAATGGTGGAAAGAACAACGCGAGATTTATTTGATAGGATAATATATTGTAGCCCATGTTAAGTGAATGCAGGATCCAGTGATGAAGTGTATATTTTCTGTTCATCCAGAACTCGATCAAATGACTGTACATAAGAATCCCAGTAGTACTTGGGGATTTCTGGTCAGTGGAATAAATGAAAATAAATGTGTGTGGAATTACTGAGAACTCACAAGTCCAGCTGTAACTCTGGCAAACCACACTTTTTAAATCTTCGCTTGTGTACCCTCGCACACACACACACACACAGCCAAATACAAAAAGTACACGAGCACGCACGTTTGGATGCGCCTTTGCATGCACGTGTGTAAAATATACATATAGCTTGACTGCTTGATGCATTTGTACACTACTGCCCATCTTACTTCGACCATCATATTGTTGGACATTTCAGTGCATATAGTTCAGTTTACCAAAGGGACTGATCCACACCACCACCACTGCGAGTTAAACACTGCTGTAGGTGGAAGTTGTTTCCTTATTAAAAGAACCCCCATGTTCTTGTATCGTGACCTGTGATTGGGCCTTCCGGTGCGGTCCATAGAGAGACAAAATCCATAGAGAGGTAATACACTCTCTATGATGTGATCATCAAATCTTGATTACTGCAGGCATGGGAATTGGATCACCTAAAAAATCTGAAATCTGGCGGAAATGATGGGAATATCTGATCTGTACAGCGACTGGTGGAGCTTGAAAAAGCGCAGAAAAACTGGAGCCAATCAAAATACAGTCTTGCGTAAAATATGCTAATCTAGTCGGGTCACCACTGAAAACGTGTTTCCTGGAAGATCTTTACTGTTTATACCCCACCCATCCCCTAACCCCTACCCCCACCTAACCCGTACCCCCCACCCTAACCCTACCACGATGGCCTTTTCCTGTGATCTGTTTACACTTTTGGGGGGAGGGTTGTTGGTGTTACTTCCCCTCCCCCTACAGTTGGGGGCGGGGGCACTACCCCCTCCAAAAAAAGTGGTTGCTGGTTTCTCGAAACATCCCCAGACTGTGATCACTCTTTGGACTGCAGTCTATAACATTTCCCTTCACACAGTCACAAATTCTGCTAACATTCACAGTTGTCTTGGATCCCAGTCGTCAGCATACGCTTAGTGAGCGAGCTGACGATATAAATTAGGGATTCGCTGTATGCACACGTGGTACACCGAGGGTTAGCCGTGCGAAGGGTCGTTTAAAAGAAAGGGGCGGCAGATCTTTTTTGAAGATCTGCCATGTTCCTTACTTTCGACTCTCTCTTTGCTACGTGTTTGGATACGGTAGGCTCCCTTGGTTGCACACGTCAGCATGTGCATAGCGCTGCCAGGGATTATTATTCACAGTTCCCTTAAATGCCGCCCATGTACAACAGTCTATCCCCAAATACCTCATTACTAGTTCTGTCACAAGTAGTTCTCACTGCAAACTTGGAAAAGTCAAAGTAGCTATTACACTGATAAAACACTCAACAATATAACATATATGCTGGAGAAACGTCGGCGAAATCCGCACAAAATAGAACCGCCTAAAACCAACTACGCATTGGCCACTGCAATTTTGCGCGGAACCACACCAGATTCTTCTGCGCAACAACAACAAAAAAATCCCATGAGCTGGCAGAATTTAAAACAAGAAAAAAAAAAGGAGTACGCTATCGAAACGTGTCATTTCAATCTTTTCTGGGACCAAACAGACTGTGTGCCCTGCATACGTGTCGCGAACCGTCTCCAACCCGAAATTTGCTAATCGTAAGAGTTCCGTTTTTGAATTGAGTCGTTTTCACTGGTTCGAAATACTGTCACGCGGCTACTGCCTACTGCTCTCCTGGCTTGGACCAGAGAGCCTACAACTGGACCAATGAAAGCAAAGCATAGAGTTCCACGAACAGAATTATTTTTAGACATGGAAAAACCCCACAAAGCCTCGGCATTCAAACAAGTTGATGCTATAAATTATATTATGGCGACAAAATATGCGCAGAGATCTGTATAAGTTATAAAGTTTTGTCGAACAACAAAAGCAGTGAGATTTTATTCCATCTGGCAATACATAAAAGGTCAGAGTGATTGCGCCTGACGGAAATAGATTTTTCTCTTCATGCCAGACATCTTCAAGAAAAAGACAGGTATTTTGTAAAAGCCATATTGAATTTATCCTTAATATGTTGACTTGCAGATTTCACTAAAAGAATTTTTAAAATACATTTTCTTTTCCCCCATATACCGATAGAGTATCATATTTTGTAAAATTGTCAGTCGTTAATGTCTCATCAGACACATGAAGAAGAATCGGGGAGTTCCTTTCAGTGTTTCACCTTTGGTTTAGAAATTGAAGGAAAGCCTCAGTCTAGTATAGTCTAATGGTACAAACAATATCAAACGATCTAATTTTTTAAATGCCAAATGTTTATTTTGCTGAAATATTGTTGTAGTTAATAAGCGTGTTGTTTGTCCATATTTTTAGTATTGCATAATTTCTGTATGTGCGCACCACTAGCAGGGTCTAGCATGAAGCCCAGGATGCTTAGTTCATAAAATTTGATTGGAACACACATCGGTTTCGAGTATGGCAGTGTGAAAGGACTTTCAAATTACTTAATTATGTTATTTTCAGTACCAGCATTATCCTATAGCCAAATTTAACACTATAACTTAAATTACAGGAAGCTGTACAATGTGCTGCATCATTTGTATCTATTTATAGCTTTATGAAATTACTAATCCCGAATTATCTTCAGTATAACAGTTTATTTCGTCTTTTCTCAACATCTCTTACCCAGTGTCTAATTTTTAGTCAATATATATAACTTTCTCTTATTTGACCTTTTTCTGATTTGTTTTATCTGTATTTCAATTTAAGGTAAATGATAATTTATACTTGAGACATGTGAGACAGTATCCTTTTGTTTTAGGTTGGCATGAATGAAACATCGTACATGTATATAGATGTAAATACAATTTCAGGGTGCTCCAATCTACAGCTGTTGTAAAAGTAAAGCTGGCAAAGAGACTTTGGCAAAGAGACTTTTATAAGTAATTCTTACAACTTTAACCAGATTTGAAAGACGGTATGGCAGACTAGGATTCTCTGTGCACAGAGACATGTAAGAATGAATCTGCTAGGCAAAAGCATAAAGCACAAACCGTAGGAGGCAAAAAAAAATTGCTTGCAGCCCAACCTGCTTTATTCGATGATGTGCCATGTATGACATGTAGTAAACACCACTGTAAATAAAAGCAAATCTGTTGACATGTAAAATAAGACTTCCATATTAAAGCCAACACAGAAATTTATGTATTCTATTCTTAAAATGATGTTAGAATGGATGAAACACTTACCCCTATGTTGGTCTCCTTTGGCATATGCAGAAGCATAGGCAAGGTTTTAATATAAGTGTTTCTACTGTTATTAAACATTTAGCCCATTTTCTGCGCTAGCTGCTGCACAACTTCTTTCTAGGGTATCCTGGCAAGTAGTTTAGACGGCATCTAAGATATGACTTGAATTGTTTCTTCCTTGATGCTGTTGAAACAATTCGGAATTGCTGTTTTAGATCATGTCACTTAAAATTATATTTTTAATGCTGATCTTTCTCTCTCTCTCTCTCTGACTTTTTCTCATGCTTTCTCTGTGTGTGTATGTATGTGTATGCATATGGGTGTGTGTGTGTGTGTGTGTGTGTGTGTGTGTGTGTGTGTGTGTGTGTGTGTGTAACAGAGAGAGAGAGAGATGGGTGCTAGCATGCTAGAATCAGCAGGTGGGCCTAATGACAAGATTATTGAGCTGTTGATTGATAAAGTAAAAAAAATCATTTTGTATTAATTCTCACCTGCTTTTGTGTAGCAGGAGCAGAGATTCAGCTTTCCATGGCAACAGCAGCAGCTGCAGCTTCCAACTCCTTGTCTCCGCCATCATCACTACAAGCAGATGCTCTGTCAGAAATGAGTGTGCCCGTCACACGTCAAGTGGGGTACCCAAAGGAGATTTTTGAGAAGAGGGAAGACCAGGAGAAATTTTCATGTAGCTACTGTCATAAGATTCTCCGAGACCCACATGGCGCATTCTGTGGCCACAGATTTTGTGCTTCCTGCAAAGAGGCTATCAGAGAGTGAGTTGTAACTCCTGCAGCTGCAGTGATGTTTGTTTGTCTGGGGAGAGAGGTTTTCTATTATTATGTTGCCCCCTCCCCCCATTTTTCGAGCACTGTTTGATTCAGTTGTTTGTCTTTCTCACTGTTTGATTCAACTGTTTGTCTTTCTTACTGTTTGATTCAACTGTTTGTCTTTCTTACTGTTTGATTCAACTGTCATGATCTGATTGGCTATAGTATATGCATGACTTACCTTTTATGTAAAGTCTGTGCATTGTCATCCCATGATGTGTGACCCTCTTCACCTCACCTCACTCAGCAAAGTGCCTTTTTTGTCTTTATCTGTGTTTTGTTTCTACTTTGTGCCTGGTGTGGTGTGTGTGTTGTCTTGACGAAGGAGTAATGCCCTGAAACTGTTGATTGTCTGTGTTGTTTAATGTAGCTTAATCAGTTCCTGTTTGTTACATTACTTGCGTTTCATTTAAATATTCTGGTGGGTGCTAGGTAAAAGCTGGGGCTAAAATTTCAGATTTGGGGAGGAATGTATGATGGCTTTAGTGATTGAAATCATTGTAACTGGATTCGTTGGTCTGTTGCTTATTGTAGATTGAGTTTGTACTTTAAGATGAAGTGCTGTTGCCTTACACTGTAATAGCTGTGGCAAGATGGTCAGAGTAGAGAGGAAGTTTAAACTTTAATTGCTGAAAGTACAGGGAATGGCTTTCAGAGCCTGCACAAGTCCACTCTTTAGAGTTTTTCACTGTTGTTAAAGCAGAAGTGTTCACATATCTTAGTTAAACCCATTGCAAACTCTTCTCCAATTTCCTTTTTTTAGATTAAGGAACTGTGTGACAGTAGGATACAATTGCAACATCTGCCACGATGTGCATGTACCCAAAGTCAGTGATTGTGAGCTTAAGAAGAGGGGTGGCTTTTGATATTTTGGCAGTAATAACACAACATCCCCAAATGAAGTGCCCCCAGCCCCCAGCCAGTTTACTGACCAATTAATAATTGTCGTAGTGATGTAGTCTTGAAGATGTGACTGACTGACTTTCAAGATGACTAACTGTTTGGCTGAACCAGTCCTGTGTGACTGGGGTTCCCCCAATCCCTGAGCCAGATTCTGTGATTTTGCTATGTCAGCACCCAGTTTTACGGAAAGTAACTCCAGAGACTGCGAATTTTTTTATTTTAACTCTAAGAGCTTCTTTGAAGGTTCACTTTCTGTATATATTGGTTACATCCGTTTGTAACAGTAGCGTGAATTGTTTTATTTTAACTCTAAGATGTAAGAGCTGCTTTGAAGGTTCACTTTCTGTATATATTGGTTACATCTGTTTGCAAAAGCAGCCAAGTTGAGAACTGAGTCTGGTTTCAAATAAAGTGTTGTATCGTTTCCAGATCCCCAAACCCTGTGTGTCAGTCATGTCGAGAGGAGGGGTGCACAGAACAGGAGAGCACTCTGAACCCTGAGCAGGTACAGTTGAGATATCCAGTGTGCCCAAGTGACTGTGTGTGTGTGTGTACATACCCATACATTGTCTGCGTTAACATATATGTGCATATTTTCATTCACATCTTTGTGGTGTAGAGACAAAGGTGTGCATGGTGACAAATCTATATGACGGTTGCTTGAGTCTGAGTGTTTTAGACAATTTTGACAATTTTCGAAAAAGTGTAAGAAAAAACTATTGGTGATAGAAACATAATTCCAACGCAGTTTTAAAGAACGATTTAAGCATAGAAAATGTGTTTCTTACCTTAGATCTGTCTAGTGCTGATTCTGTGTGGAAGACTGTCTTGAATTTGGGCTGACAATGGCAGCCACCCATTTTCCCAGGACGAACTAGGTAGCTTGGTTCCAGCCACACAGATCTGAAAAAGTGGTTTACTTTGTGGTTTAAGGGAGGAAACTCTAGAAAAATGTTTCTACACCATTTACCTCCCTTGTCAAGAAGCAGCTTTCAGTTTAAAAATTGTAAAAAAAAAGTCTTTATGCAACCCGCTCTCTGGTATGATTCTCACAGAAGCAAATTTCTTTTGCAATAATGGACTGGGCAGGGTCTTAATGTGTTAATAATTATAGTGCTGTCTAATGATACTCCTAGTCTAGATATGGTTTTATAATGAAAACTATTAAATCCAGCCATCTGCACTATTGTGTTTTGTTGACAAAGAATGCTTTATGCAGAATTGTTCCATGATCTGTGGACCAGCAGTGAAAATGGCCAGTGATAACTAAGTAACATGCCTTCTTAGTGACTGCACATCTGCTGTATTTATATCTTTTATCAGAAAATATTAAGGAAATAAGGAACTAATAAGGTGAGAGACAACCGACCAAACACAGTACTGTTGGCATGTGAATGTTGTGTGCTACTGTCCTTGTGCAGTTGTAAAGTGCATATCTGGATATTGGGGATCTTGTCTCGTGACATTTTGTGTGCATGTTTTTGTTTCAGATGTATCCTGATAGAGGCGTTAACAAGGAAATGGCCAAACTGCGAGCCAAATGCCCAAATGAGATGTGTGTCTGGGCTGGGTCATTCAGGGAATATGTGGTATGACTTGCTTTTTCAACCTACAGCATGCTGCCACCTCAATATTGCAGACATACAGTTCGCCCCTCAGTCCTCATCAATAATCACAACCCACCCTCCTGTCAGTCTTGCAGTCAGCATAAAGATCTGCTTGCCTGTGTCCATCCATGCTATTAAAAAATTCACATTATGGGTAACAACAAGGACAGGGACTGCATGTGCATTTGCATCCATTAATATTTTATGAAAGATCTAGCAATTTGTAGTCATTAATATTGTTATGAAAGATCTTGCATAATGCACAGGTTTTATCCATATTCTTTGACAGGAACATGAAATTTCCTGCAAGTTCCAGCCAGTGGTCTGTGAATTGTGCAAAGAAGCGGTTTCAAGGTCTAAGATGGATACACACAAGCGCACTCAGTGTTCACTGCGGAAAATCAAGTGTGAGCACTGTCACATAGACATGCCTTTTTCCATGAAAGAGGTACATATTCTTGTGTATTGTAGCACCTGCATTTAGGTCAATTTTCTAAAGGAAGAGTGTTTGTAATGAGTTGTGTGCCAGAAAAGATATCCACACTCAACTTTCAATTCCCTCGCCTTTTTATTGGCTCACTGTCTTTATGCACTAATCCATTAAGAGTGAAGTACTGTACATGTCAATACATCCCTACATGTATCCAGAAAGTGCATCTGAAAAGCTAGAGCAAAGCTAGAAGAAATAATAGAATAAAAAAAAATGAATGAGTTAAGCAGGGTGTGCATAAGATTTCCCATTTACATGCATTCTGTGGCTGGTGGTGAACACAGTGGACAGAAGGGGACTTTTCCACGGTACAATAAAAAGCACACAAGTCAACATTTTGGGATATAATTCCATTCTTGACGGATACAAAGTTCACATCAGTTTTTGTTAAAACTAAAAAGAGAAGGGCCAGTAGGGGAGAGAACTCATCGTCTATCTGATCGAGATTATTTCATGTTCTCACCATGTCCACTCTGTATCTTGTGGTTGCCTGAAACTTGTAAGCATGCAAAGTATTGCTTAAGACTCATTTATCACAATTAGTGCTGTTGAAAATCTGTGTTAAGGGGATCTGTCATTTGTTTGCAGCAACATCAGAAGGAGTGCCCCAAGGCACCAGAAACCTGCCTTCAGTGTTCTCTAAAAGTGCCCAGAGAAAAGGTTTGTCTCATCAATTAAAACAATACCTTTGTGTCCATGATCACATCGTGTAACCAATGCTCCCTTAGCAATTTCTGGTCTCACACACAGCAGCCGACTGTCCAGTTGCATCGTGTAACGGCGAGATGGACACAGTCTCACACTAGTCTCCTGAGGATAACGGTCCCTCCCCACAGCTGTCCTCCAAAAGTGCTCTTCTCTTTAGCTCCCTCGTTACTCCACATACAGCAGTTCGTCCGTACACTGTAATCAGCTCCCAACAAAGAAACCCTACGCACATACATTAATATAGTAGTCTGTGTTATCAACCAAGAACAAATGAGGACAGAGCGCTATAAAATCGTCAAACGACAACCCCAACAATGTACTGGCAGCGCTAGACACAACCGTATGCTGACGTATGCAATCAAGGGAGCCTATCGTACCCATACACGTAGCAAAGAGAGAGTCGAAAGTAAGGAACGTGGCAGATCTAAAAGATCTGCCATCCCTTTCTTTTAAACGACCCTAGTCTTCACACGGCTAGCCCCTGGTGTACCACGTGTGCATACAGCGAATCCCTAATTTATATCGTCAGCTCGCTCACTAAGCGTAAACTAACAATTGGGATTCGACACAAACACAACATAGGACAATTACATGGAATCCTCAGGGTG
>SMGT01004181.1:30756-50756 GCA_004794575.1 Lanistes nyassanus | reverse complement strand
TGTCCTCTTGGTGTCACCCCTTGGTGGGGCGTGAGTGTTTTCATGCGTGCAGGTGGGAATGAGGAGAGCTATTTCTAGTGTACCTCTGTTAGAGGCGGTGTTGCCAGAACAGGACATGTCTTAGCACCAGTGGCCTTGGCCCTTATCTTTTATGGGGGTTTCCCTCTGTTCTCTCCCTCCACTGGAATTTTATTTCATGGGTCGTGGGAGCACACTCACTACCTTTTGTCCCCACTGGCACTGGAGTGACAGGTGAGGCACTCCTGCACAATTTCCCCTTTTTCCTGCAGCCTGTGTGGAAGGCCTGGTTTTAGCCAATAGTTGCCCTAATTATTTCACGTTCAGCGAGTGGCTTCCAGTCTGTACTGCCATTTTTTTGGGACTTGCAGGCAGAGTCCTCAAATCTGCTGCAGCTATAATGAACGCATCCATTTCCACTCTCATCCACCTGCAGCCAGGTTACTGCACCCCAACCCCCAGTTTTGGTGGGTTATCTGGTGTTGCACAGCACACAGCCAGACCACAGGTGGTGGATTGAGCTTGCCATTGGTCTCATCTGGTGGGCGTTCCTCACCTGTCTGTAACTGCAAAGCGAATCCAGTGAGCAGCTGTACTCTCCACCCGGCAGTTTCAAGAAACCAGCCCTCGTCTCATGAGAGGTGGGATTCGGACTTAGACCTGAGCTCCCTGCCGTCTCTCGGTGCCAGTTCTGCCTACTTCTGCCTGTGAGCTGCTTCCAAAGTGGAACACATGGCACCCCTGTTGAAGACGGGCTTGCTGGTTCTGCTTGTCTCGGGTTGGTGTGCCTAGGTCTTGCGCCCTTCAGCTTGGGACCCTTGTGTCTGGAAGAGGTGATGGGTCTGCCTCCCTTGTTTTCTCCCTGATTGTGGCTTGGTGTCCATGTGACCTTTGGCCTTGAGTCCTCTTTGAGCTTCTCTTATTCGCTCGCTCCCGATCTTGACCAACGTTTGTCTGGTTTGTGTGCCCTTGGAGCACAGATGTCGCATGTGCTCCCACATGCTGCTTCGAGACATCTTTCGCCACAGACTGGACGGAAGCGCTAGCTCTCCAGGCACCAGTCTTTTGTGCTGGCTGCAGTTGGCCTGCTGGGGAACTTAGCCTTGAGCGGAAGTCATTGGAGGGGTTGTCCGAGCTTCCTCTGCCAGCAGTGCATAGGCACGAAGTGAGAATCTAGGCCACTACCCTTGCTGGCTCCCAGTGCTTGGTGCTAGTGGATGCAGCAGGGAGTTCGAAGACTCCGTTATAAACTCTTTATGTATGGGATGTCTTCTGCCACTGGAAGGACACCACCTTTGGGGTGGCTGAGGCCTTAGTTGTACAGCACCTCTGGTCTGTTCTGTCCTAATCCTGGTAAGTCCTTCTATAGTTTTTAGATACCCACCTCTTTTTTGCGCTACTCAGCACTTTGAGTCAGGTAACATGGCGACACTGAAATCCAATGTTTTTGCTCTATATTTGTGGTCAGGCTGCATTCTCGGGCAGTGCGCTTGTGCTAGAGGGGGCCTTACCAGGGATGGGTTGTTGAGGATCTTTGTTTTGAGGTGCAGTATGGGATTGCTAAATGGGAATTTAGCGTTTTGAGTCTGGGTAATGTATGACTTTCTAAACACAAACTTAGAGCAAAAATTTGGATTTCTCTTTAAAGGCAAAAAATTGTGTTCAGTCCATTCTCCATAAAATGTTGTCATTAATAATAATATTTTACTCCGCCTCACCATCTCCATCAACAGCCAAGGAAATAAAAATTGGATGCTTATCAAGACAGCGATGGCCTCAGCAATGACTCGGCAGTCAGCCAGGTCTGGCCAGGCCGTTGTCTGCTTCCACGCACTTTGTGTGATTAACACAATCTGAAGACAAATTCTTTCTCGGAAGCCCATGCTCCTGCTTTTTTTCACCCATCTAGGTCCTTTACTTAAAGTGATTTTTAAAATTTGGTTTTATTTATTTATTTATTTTTGTCGGTTCTGATGAAGGGGTAATGGTCAGAAACATCAACTTTGTCTACAATACTTTTTTGCTTTTACCACAAGTCCACAACCCGAGTAGAAGTCACTTGTTCTCAAGTCTGTGAAGACTTCGTAAAGCTAAACATACTAGATGCAATTGATGCAAACAAAACACACTTATATGACAGCTCCTGGATTTATTTCCAGAGTTTTTCCATGAATCTGAAGATCAGCTGCAATATTCAATATACAAATTTGTATTCAACTTATTTTAGAAATACTGTTTTAAATACAATTCAAAATAAATAAATATACAATTACAAATGATATGCTATTGTTGGGTACACTGTGTCCCCATAATTTGATATCTTAAAGATTTCAAAACTCCTAACAAGCGCCATTGTTCTGCCACAAAAACCTATTTATCCCACTATGTATAAATCAATGATCAAATTGCAAAAGCAAAATATTTAAAAAGCAGAGACAACGAACAATAGGAAGAATGATCATCTGTTAACAATTGGGAGAAAGGGTAATTGTAATTTTGCCCAGTAATATTAGTTTTAGTAAAGAGAAAGAAGCAGGTGACTGCAGCTTGGGGTAATTAAGGGACAACAAAGAGAACTTGACCAAGCGAGACTTAGACAAGACGTCAACATTTCGGGAGATGGCCGAATCAGCAGTACTTATTGTGTTTTCCATGTGCCTGAAGTAGACACGACCAGTGGTGGAAATGGACATCAACCCACCGCCCAGATTACGTCACCTTGCTGCCCAGCACACACACACACACACCCCCCCCCCTCCCCCGTGGTGTAGTCAGTGATGGTGTGGTGACACTAGCTTCATGGAGCACCTAGCTGGGAGAACGGGGATGTACAGGACAGTTTGAGGAACAGACGTTTGTGCAGTCTCAACCCCTGAAACCCATTCTGGAGCACTGGGGAGGCCTTTTCTCACTGAGGGTTCCTGTCCAAAGTGATGGACCTCTTGCAGGATGGTATGCTTCTACCTCAGTCTATGATGCCAAGAGAAGAACAGCACCAGCTTTCAGTCTCTGACCTTGAGTCGCATGAATGAGTGAACTGTATGAGCTGGTGCCGGCATGTATATTGTGTCTTAAGAAATGACTCTACAGATATGTGAGTGGTGATCACAATGACTGGGGTCAATCACTCTGGCAACTTGAGTAATCAGAACCATTGTCATGTCTGCAGACAACAAGATGCTGGCTGCAATCTCTCTTGTCAAACTGATACCCACAAGCACTACTCGCTGACCTGGGCCAAAATGACTTGTCAGAAGACAGAAAGGTCTGTGGATGCCTACTGTAAGGAACATAAACAGATCTCCCTGGGAAAAAGACTGAGACCCAAAACTCAGAATACATGCTGGTCAAAAAAGGAGGTACAGGTGGACATCAAAAGACAAAGCTCTCTGCTTAAGGCTGTAGTGCAGCACATTTATAAAACCCACTGGTATGAAAAGCTGAAGTGCATATGTACTGATAAAACAGAATGAAGCAGACATGAAGACCAAGATAAACAGTGTCAACCAGGTAATAAATCCAAACTTTTAAAACTGCAATAAAATCCTTGACTTTTAGATAGCCTGCACATCAGAAGAAAAAACTATCCTCACATAAACAGACCAGTATGACATTTCCTCAACACCAGAATGTCATACCTACAGACTTCTGGTTGTAAAGACAGATCCACCATATGATTTTGATATGATTTAATGAAAATGTTTCTTTGTTTACATCACAGTTTGAATGAATCAGCTTCCATCTGACCAGCCGTGTGATTAATCTTTTTCTCACAACACTTTCACAAATCTTCATTAAAACCAAACCTTTCAAGTGCAATGTTCTGCTCTCCGTTTTCTCCCATAAGTTTTCACGATGTCATCTACTGATCTACTGTCATTTTTGTTGTGGAGAACATCTTTTCTGGTCAGAAAAGCTATCACCACCTTAAAAAAACCAAAACCAAAATGCTGATGATCATCAATTTCCAAAACAAGAAAGTTTGAGATACCTGCCTCCATATTTGCGCCTGCATCTCAAATCCTTTTCACAGTGTAGGTGAACACAAAACTTCAAGTAACACAAGTACAAGTGCTCCTGCGACTGACAGTGAACACCAAGCGAAGAAGCAAACAAAGACAAGAACATAAACAAATGGTATTTTGTATTTTGTAAACGGAAAAATGCACCATTGATCTAATTATTACTTCTATCTAAAATACCCATTTTCCTTTCCCAGAAAGGTCGATGTATGCTTTAAGCAGTGTCCAATAAAACAGATTTGGAAACTGCAACTTCTATGCAGAAACAAAATCAGCAAAACCAGCCATTAAGAACTTAACAAAGTATGCAAGCAGGACAAAGGCGAGCATTTAATTATTGCTAAGATTTAATATTGCACTTGGTATCCTGCATTTTAATCCTACAAACAAAATGCACATGAATGCTGAACTATAAAACAGACAGAATGCTGAGCTATAAAACCAAGGTACAGGTCAGCTTCAGCATTGGTGCGATGGACATTTACAGAATTCTTGCATCCAGTGCATTAAAGCTATGCATGTACATGGAATGCAAGACTGACATTAAGGTGGAAATTTATGTACAGATGCACAAACTAATTACATAAGGATATGTGTGCGTGTGTGAGAGAGAGAGAGAGCAAGCACAAGAGACGTGCAAGATCAATGCACATCCTTGTGAGTGAAGCAGGGGAAAGACCCTCAGTGACAGCATTCAAATGTATAAACGGGGAATTGCACCGACTAGACACAACATGAGGGAAACTATTTAAAAAAAAAGGGGGGGGGGGCGGCTTCAAAATTGCTGAGCCAGTACTGGGAGACTGCAGGTGACGTCTTCAGATCATGGTGACTGACACAAAACACTAGTCACACAGATTGCAAAACAATTTCATGAAACGTCAAATCTCATGCACACATGCATACACAAAGTGTAAAGTGTTGGGTTCAAAAACGGACAGCTTTTTATGATGGTAATACCTTCATGTATATGCAAGTCTGTCTGTTTTTTGTTGTTGTTTTTTTTTGAGAAAGAGATAGAGCATGGGAAAATGGATAATACGGCACTACATGCACAGTGAACTATTTGTCAATTTTTCACACAGTATAGAAAAAAATTAAATTTTTTTAAAGCAAAACTGCTCATGCAAGTGTTTCCTTGCATCTTGTTAGGTGATTTCTTGTATGCCAGCACCTTTCTGGAACTGAACATCTTGAACAGATCTACAAGGGCCAGCCTCAAAGTCTGTATAATCCAGACTCCGTGACACGATGACCTAAAAATCTAAAGGACGAAATTACAGAATTGCCTTTCATTGATGACGTCAAATTCCAAGTACTAGAAAGCAGTGGGTCTTGGAATTAATTCTTGAAAACAGTCCAAGAAAGTTTTCAAACTCCATGATGGAGCTTACGAATTGTGACTTTCAAGCCATGATTATGATTTCGAAAATTCCTACGAAACTTTGGTCAACACTTTTGTCAAGGTTGCTTCACGCAAGGTCAGGGTGTACAAGTGGTACTGTGAATTTAAGAAGGGCATGAGAACCTATTGCTGCCGTTACCCCAGAGAACATCAATGCAGTAGAGGAACTGATAAGAGAAGATCCACAAATCACTATCACAAAAGTTGAGGAGGCCATTGCCACTGACCAAGCAGCAGCCGACACCATTTTACATCAACATCTGGGTGTGCACAAGTGTTGCGCCCATCGGGTACCCAATGATCTGCGTGAGGAACAGAAGCGGGGTACGGTTTGAATGGTGGTGGACTGGAGAAACGAACAGTGGACAGTCACAGTCAACATGGCAGGTGAAAAACAGGTGTGGTGGACTGGAGAAACTGAACAGTGGACAGTCATAGTCAACATGGCAGATGAAAAACAGGTGTGGTGGACTGGAGAAACGAACAGTGGACAGTCACAGTCAACATGGCAGGTGAAAAACAGGTGTGGTAAATTGATGCTGCGTCAGGACGACTTCGAGCCCACACTGCCCTTGCAACAAAAGTTTCCAGCAAAAGTAGCAGAGAAGGGAGTGCAACTGTTGTCCCATCCACCTTTTTTCCAGACCTCTGGCCCTGGCACTCCTTCCTTGTCCCACGTCAAGAAGTGGCTATGTGGAAGATGGTTTGAGAGTCCTGAAGGTGAGGCCCCAGGCTTCAGGAGGGCTACCGAGGGTATCCAGGAAGCCATGTGGTCTAAAGCCACGACCAGCTGGTTCCAGAAGATGGCCAGTTGTATTCATGCTCATGGACGTTTCTTCAAGAAACTGCCATAACTGGATTGTACAGGTGTGTCTTTTAGTTTCTGGCTTCTCCAGACTTTCAGACTAGCCCTCGTACATGGATTCCAAGTGATTATACAAGGAGATATATTTAGTCACAAACAGCCCCTTGCAGCATGCTGAAGGCCAAACCTGCATAAACTGCTAGAATGACTGCTGGAAACAGTCACAGCTTAGGTATTGCGAGTCCAGAACTAAAGTTGCCTCAATTCCCACAGAAAAGAAGGATGATATCAGGTAAGCAAGAAAGATCACATCAAAGTTTTTTGACTCAATACCATGAAAGACATGAGTACAAATGTAAAGAACACACAATCGATGGCAGAAAATGCTCTTAAAAATTCACTGAACATGATCTTTGTATTAAAGCCCCCATCCCACTCCACTCTCTTCCAAAGACAAAAGACTTACAGAAAGAAGTCTGTACCTGGTTATCATTTTCTATATTGAATGCCATCAATGGAATGTTACACGAAATATCTTCAATTGCTCACATTTTCATAAGCTTACAAGGCTTCTTGTCACTGTACTTACAGAAAGGTTTTGGAGGGTAGAGAGTGTAGGTAAGAGGTGCTGTTTATAGCGACTGAAACAGGTATCTGTAGACAAACAATACTGTACACATGGGCAGTGATGGACTGTGTGCGTGTGTGGGAATTCTGTGGTAACAGCAGCAGGAAGTTCTCATGGACACCAAGGTCTCTCGTTCATAGCAAAATGCTTGACGGACACAAGTTCCAACCCTCTTATCAACAGATTTCTCCATGTCTTGCTTCGGCAAAATGACAGATACTTTTCCATGAAAAAAATGAAACGCAGCCCTAAGCTCTTCTTTTCATGAAGCTACTTAAACCAAATGCACAAAGTGGGTCAGCGAGACAGTTTTGGATCATTTTGCTAGAAATGCTCAAGCCTCTACTTCCCCACACTTCCTATACAGTGAGCAAACTACTTCCCCACACTTCCTATACAGTGACCAAACTACTTCCCCACACTTCCTATACAGTGAGCAAACTACTTCCCCACACTTCCTATACAGTGACCAAACTACTTCCCCACACTTCCTATACAGTGAGCAAACTACTTCCCCACACTTCCTATACAGTGACCAAACTACTTCCCCACACTTCCTATACAGTGACCAAACTACTTCCCCACACTTCCTATACAGTGACCAAACTACTTCCCCACACTTCCTATACAGTGACCAAACTACGGGTCTCGAAACGCATGGAGAATCAAAGGTTTATCTGAACATAGTGGCTTTGATTTAATTAGTAACAGCAGACCTCTATCAATAAATGCATCTGTCTACAAGAAAAAAGTCTTTTAAAAAAGTTATTCCAAATTTGATTTTAGCTTAAGGGTTATGCCAAACCTGCAATTTAGGTTAAGGACAAAGTCAAAGAGCTGAATTCGATTCCTGAATAGGAGGTATCACTATCTGGTTTAAGCATAATCAAAACTAAACAACAAAGTTGAAACCTGGAGGGGCTTTTAGTGCTTTTTCGTTAGTTTACAAAACCCCAACAGAAGCAAATGAAAACCAAACACAGTCGTCCAAGTCTTATCAGGAAAGATTTTAAATGCCTATGCATTTTTGACTGCTAAATGCAAGAAGACCCTGGAAACCTAATAGCTGTACATGAAGTTGCATGTTAAATGCTGTAAACTCATGACAAACGCGATCCAAACGTCAAACAAACCTGACGGCCAGAAAGTGCAGGCCTGTGACGAGAGGCCTAGCTACTGAGGAGGTGCTGCTGATGGAAGAGGCCCTTTGAGAGGGTTGAAGTCCGTATATTTGTCCAGGCCGTCAGTCTCCACGAAAATCTTAATAAACATGGTGTTATCTTTCAGGTAGCCGAACTGGGGATTGACTAGCTTGGACAAAGGCAGAAAAACAGGACACCCACTGGCTATGTTCATCTCCGTTGTGGGTCGCTTGAAGGACGAGCTGGTTGGGTCAGGCCTGAACGCATCGACAACGTGCTCGCGGTATTTCTGGTCTATGAGCATGAGTGTCACCTTTTGCTGGAACGGCCAGGGCAGCAGGCTGTCGTAATGTCCCCTCATCAGCACAAAGAAAAGTGAGAGATGGGTACCTTTACCCATTCCATCCCCATTAGGATAAATACGGGCACACATTTTGTACCCCACCACTCCAGTGTAAAATGCAGGCGAGTAAATGCTGGTCACTTTGCCGCTGATGGCATCTCGGCGCTTGCGATCAAAATCTGAAATTTTCCACAGCAGCGTGCCATCGAAGCGAGCGAACTCCAGCGCCTGCATGCGCACTTCGTGCTCGGCGATGGTGGCATCCTTGATGGCTATGGTGCGTTCCAGGGCCCGCACCTGGCTGGTCAACTGGTCCACCTGGCTAGTCAGCTGCTGCGCACGCAGCCGGTCAGCATGGGCCCGGCTCTCCATCTGCTCCAGCGACCGCAGCAACTGCTCAATCTCATGGTGTAGTACTGGCATGACCTGTAGGACATCATTCAGGTCTTTTATTACATATCATTTCACCTACGACTGGTCACTTCAAACTTCACGCAGAGAGGTGATCTATTACACATCATTTCACCTACGATTGGTCACTTCAAACTTCACGCAGAGAGGCGTTTTATTACACATCATTTCACCTACGACTGGTCACTTCAAACTTCACGCAGAGAGGTGATCTATTACACATCATTTCACCTACGATTGGTCACTTCAAACTTCACGCAGAGAGGCGTTTCAATGAGATATTTTAGGTCTTCCATTGCCTGGTCTCACGAGTCTTGCTACATCATTGTGTAAAGCTCTTTGTCCATGCAAGTTGCCACATTTTTACGGGACTCATGGCATCTCTACAGGCCTGTAGAAGGCTCAGTGCTGTGTGACACATATTTACTGGTGTCACTGCATATGCTAAGCAGTACCAACATAAGTGCATGACACATTCGCTGCCATCTTGGTAAGCTCAGCAGGACCACTATGAGAGACTCACCTGGTCCATCATGTTCACACGGTCCACTGTGTCTGTCACCTGCTGGCGAAGCAGGTCGCCCTGAGAAAGTTCCTCAATTTGCCGCGACAACTCGGTCGTCTTTTGCTCCAGACCATTGATTGCCGTCACGATGCTGTCCAGGCTGGAGGTGGAGGCTGTGGCCACAGGAAGAGCCAGCAGACGCTGTTCCAGCTGGAGCATCTGGTCCATGAGCCAAGCCGTGTGCTCAGCAAGTCCCATGGTCAGGTGCTGGTGAAACGTGTCCACAGTCAGCTGTGTATAAACACACATGCGTACATAACATACAGTCCCATGGTCAGATGCTGGTGAAATGTGTCCAGACATACAGACATCCATAATGTATACAGCCATATGGTCAGTTGGTGGTGGAACGTGTCCACATTCAGCGGTGTACAAACACCCATCTACATAATGCCATGCAGCAACATCCACACAAGATCCACTTACAATTTTTTTGATGATACTCTGAAAATAAAAAAGCCCACATCACACTAAAACCTTACAAATCTAATCATTACATCTTTTCTTTAGAGAACTGACTGATGTGACATTAATAGGCCGTCTTGAAACTTGGTTTTCTACGTGATGAGGGGAAAAAAAGGAAAGGCATCTCACCTGCTCTGTACATCCCATAGGACAATGAATATTGCGTTTAGGACACTCTCTTTCTTTGTGGTCTTTCATCTGATCAGAAAAAAGAACACTTTTTATAGTTCTAATCAATTCCAAAACAAATTATGTCTTTCATTTAAAAATGATGTCTGGGAAAACCTGTATGTAAGAACGCTTTTCATCCCACCCAAAAAGTGTCCCTACATCAGAGTTGCCGTACTTCGCAACCCAGGTGCATATATGCACGCACTCAGTATAAAAACCAATTGTGAAATGAGAGATGGGGGAGAGAGTGAGAAAAAAAGTGTGCTCACACAAAAAAACCAACAAAGTGAAATTAAACAGACTGCACATTTTCAGCTGCAGACTTTTCAATGGATTATTTACAGATAGCATATTGCAAAGTAAATTGCATTTGTGTGTACTGACTTTTTTTTTTTTTTTTTACTCATGCAGACCACAGACCATAATATGTGACCTAAATGTCCTTACAGAAAAAGCCAACATAAAATTCACATTTAACAAAACCCGATCTCTGGCAAAATCCGATGAAAGTCAAAGACCAACATTCCCTTTGATCTAAAATATTATCACCAATCCCCACAATGCGAATGTCAGCACCACAACAAGAGGATATGCACCTTATAACGTGGTATGCCAGTCTTATCGCAGGCCTCGCATCGAAGTGGATATTGCTGGCACTCCGCTGCATGAAGCTGAAAGCATACGTTGGAAAGAAAAACACGAGAAACATGTCACCAAAAGAAAAAAATTATCCCAATGATATGCTTTTTTGCTTTTGCCAACATAAAATTTTATTCTTTAATTGTAATTGATGGTTTTAAACAAATCCTGTAAGAGTTACAGAAGCAGAAATGCCAAACCCTATGTAACATGATTGCTCATCTAAATGCACTTTGCCAATCCAATTACTCTCTGACAACTGTTAGCTCACAATGTTCTTAAAAAGAAAGACGAAAAACAACCCCAACAACAACAAAGACTCTCTACATCTGAGAGTCAATATGCACACCTCTCTAGCACCTGCGGAGATCTCTCCAAGGCAATGATCGCACCGAACTTTGCGCTGCGGACATTCCTGGCTCTGATGTTGATCCAGCAGAACACGCGAGACAGCCATGCCACATGCAGGGCAGGGATGAGGTCGGTGTGCACAGTTCTTCTCATGCTGTGACTGCACAAACAAGCCGGTCACAACATACATTTACATATGTAACACAAGACATGTTTAAACACCTGCTACAAGTGACAAAATAATGCTTACACAGCTCCACAATAGTTAGATAAATGCAAAGCAACTGAACTACTAACAACAAACAGATACATACATACAGAGAAAATGAACTGCTACCAGCACCTAGTTAACTCAATGACCCCGCAGGGACCCGCAGGGCTAAGCAACCCCAGAGGCCGCATAGATTTACACGTTTAAAAAAAAATACCGCTTAAAAACTACCACACTCACAGTAATATATTTTACATATTTAGAAAGATCTATTCTTTGGCATCACAATGGAAACAATATTTTTAGTTAGAAATATTAAATACTACTTACTATTTGGTGCCAAATGTAGTCACTTTTTGCACACACAACAAACGAAACACGTGTAGCCATTGTGAACGACGGAAGTAGACCTGGCAACCCGCTACACTAAACCTCGTTTGGCAAGCCGAAACTGTTTCCGAAACTCATTTAGACAGTGCAGGGGAAACAAGCGATGATAGAGCTTTACAATGATATAAAGTTTACCTCCCTTACACCGTTAAATGCGTCGCTGCAAATTTTTAAATTGGTCGGAAGTCTGCCAACACTGCGGACTCGCGTGTCATTTAGGTCATCGCAAGTTAGCCAAACCCTCAGGGTCAAGGAGTTAAACACGAAGTTTATCCAGAAAGTGACAACAGGAGCACAACTCTCAAGGGACTGTACCTCATACTCTCTGAAGATACCTGCCCAGATGCAGAATGGGTATGAACACTTGGTTGGCATGCGAGCCATTTCACGCTTGACTGCATTGTCAGGAAACATCTACAAGGAAGTAATATCACAAGCATGTTAGCACATTTCCTGCTGGTGGAATCAACACACTGCATAGTTAGAATAAAAAAGGAAAGCAACTCAGAGGAGTAACACAACAAGAGGTGAATATCACTATTATCAAAAAGAAAATGCACTAGAACTCTGACTGTAACACAGGCAGCATCAGTCCAGCCTTAGTACAGCAACAATGTGTGCTGACAGCATCCACGCGAAAGCCTTTTGTACGCTGATAGAGCAACACAGCATCAGCACAGCAATAATGGGACATTGCCCATGGGGATATTTCCATTCAACAATCAGCATATATTCAAGTCTTATGGTATGTGACACACACACAGGCAAAATGAATACAAAAAAGGAAAGTGTTTATTTGCTGTTGAATTGTAGGGGTGAGGGGGGAGGTGTCCTACCTGGTCCTGGGAAAGCATGCTGAACTCTGTGTCCGTTATCTGGTCCTCCTGACATTCCTCACAGGGTACTGTCTGGCCGTCACTACCACAGAGAACATGGATTCAAACTTAAAGAAAATCATTTTTGTGGGAACAAACAAGCTAATAACAAAATGATTTCAAGTTCAAGATCAGATGCCAGCAATTCCAAGGCTACTGCTCAATAGATTTTTTTTTTTCGGTAACCAGATCCAGCGTAAAGAAAAGTGAAATTAAGTTCTACTAGTAAAAAGCAAGTCATTTAATTTCGAAGAAGTCCTCTATTTTGAGGTCTATGGGAAGGAACTCTTTAGAAAAATGATTCTGATGTTGGAAAACACCAGTGATATCCCTTGCTGGCAAACCACTTTAAACAACAACAAAAATTGTCATTTAAAACCCCTTTCCGAAGCGCTGGCAACCGTAGCAAATGTCTATTGGCATACCCTCTCTAAAGCGATGGGAATGAGTTAAGCAGCTGGGTAAATAGTGACAATAACCAGACAGAATAATGCTGGTAAAAATACATAAGTAACAATGCTAATAATGTGCAAGGCATTGTACAACAAGTGCTTGTAACTAAAATGATCAGAAATGGCCTGAGGAACCTACCCTAACAACTCCTGACAACACACCCGACAGAAACGATGGCCACAATAACTCTGGAGAGGGTCCCGCAAGATTCGCTTGCAGTGGCTACAGACAAACTTGTGATCAAACCCTGAGGAAAAAATCTCTGTGGGATAGCCTCCAGTGCCAGGTGGGGGGAGAGAGTTGGTGGGGGTGCTGCCACCGCTTCCTCCCTCCGCAGCCATTTTGTTCTCCTGGTATCACCAGTCGCCTTAGATGGAATTCCTTAGATCCTAGAGTACAACACACAGACCGAGTCACAGAACCCCCAACACAAACATGCATTACAGAAACCTCAGATGGAGAGACAAAGTGTGCATAAAATGTGTTTTCGCGCGTTGAAAATCCACATTTTATTTATTTATTTATTAAATGTGTGAACACATGCATATCATATACAGGGTTACATACACATGCCACATAGATCCACCATACATAAGCATGTGAAACCACACACACACACACACACAAAACATAGTTTAGTATCAACAAATTCAGTGACACAATCCTAATTGACTTACACTCATTAGTAATTTCTGAACAAAAATTGAGTACAGCAGTACCAAGAAATTTCACACCCAGTAGCAAGGTCATGAAATACTGGAATTTATTAACGCGACTAGGTTTAACAATGAATAATTTGATACAACTTTTTTTATGAGTAAGAAGTTGCACTTAGACTAATATCTAAAAATACTGATGAGGAATATAAGGGGCTTACCAATCTGTACAGTCCTTGCACATCCATATTTTACATCCATAGGGTATACCTAACTTATAATAAACAGATTTTTTTTCAATCTGCGGTCTTTTATTAAGGCTACTTAAACAATAAGAAAATCAGAAAGCTTTTCTTCTCAAAGATGTTTTGAATGATAACTGTTTACTAGTACTGTTCTGCTAAGTTCTATCATCTAAATCGTACTACAGTACCACTATAAGTACTAATATCTAAAAATTATCTTTTCATTTCTACTTCTAACACCACACACAAAACCTAAGACCAGAGTTATATTAGCATCTAGAATTTATCTCAAATGCTGAACTCACACCCCATGAAATGATACATTATATGTGCAATTAATGCTGATGGCTCCAACCCAAGCCTAAGGTGAAAAGTCAGTCTATGTTTTTACTAACTAGCTGTATAAAGGACTTCACACTCACAGCTAATGCGGATGACGCAAATTATAATAAACAGTTTATGAGAAAGAGAGAGAGACAGACAGACAGAGATGCACAAAAATGACAAAGGCGAATCGATGTTATGACGCAGACATCATACTCATACTGTATTCTTCACATACAGTCACTGTCATTCAGAGTTTCAAACCCTTTCATTGATTCAGTACGTCGATTGAACCGAATGCGAGAGCATTTATTGTATCTTCAGTTAGAAAAAGAGGCATAGTAATAGAAAAGATGTTTTGATCATGCAACATTATTCCAAAATTTAAAAACTTACGCCATGCGGTGATTTCGGTAACCACCAACAATCCAGCGAAAGGAACTCTCTTCCAAAAATTATGAAGAGATTTCGGTGACTCAAGCACTGAGCAGCACAGTTCACTTCGGGCTTCCGGATTGTCTGTTTTTTGTGAAGTAGTACTATTAAAAGTGCATTTATTCTCAGTTTAGGTTTATTATTTATAATTTTAGGCTGTATTATTCAGGATGTCACTTTAAAAAAAACACACATTTAAAATGTAGTTCATCCCTTTCTGTTCTTGTACATATCGTTACTGTTTCACTAGTTGAAATCCGTCTTTTTAGGTGTTTATTATTGTTATTTACGACATGCCGAAAATTCATAACTCACACGGGTGATGAAATAGCTTGCCCTACAAATGACACTTGTTACAAACTTGTTTTGAGGTTTACTTGTTATTCGCGTTTGGCGTAATGATCCGTTTGTATAGTTTCACCGCCACATTTATACTACCGTACAAGCATTTTTGTACGCTACATTTACGTTCTCTACGAAAATTACGACATCCAAATAAGATGGCGCAGAGTACGAATGAAGAGTACGAAAGCCCAAGACTTAACGGTTGGGAAAAAGTTCCAAGACCTTTCTTAATCGGAGTTGCTGGAGGAACAGCTTCTGGGAAGGTTTGTCCATGTACAGTGTTAAATTTTAGCTGAAGCAAATTGAATAATCAGTGGAATGTCCATTAAGCGATAGTTTACGATCTTGCAGACAAAGTTCAATCGAAACTTCGTCTTCAAGATCGTCATTGTTATTCCATATTAACTAGGATAAAGGGGAGACCCAGGGAGTTAAATTAAAATCTGATTTAGCTAAAGCTAAATACGTGTACTGTAATATGAGTGTACTGAGTAGTGGAGAGACTGCGTGTGCACTGGCCTGAATAGGGCAGCAATCATGCTTGCATGCATTTATATTCATTTGAATTATATTGGTGTGGTGGAGAGAAGTTGGAGGGGGGGGGGGGAGAGAGAAGGAAATTATTATAGTCTAGATGCCTGCTGTTGCTATACTAGTGTTTAGTGCAAAGTTCGTAACTCCATAACAGTACAGTGAAAGGATTACATAAAAAATTCACCGTACAGACTCCATTTTAAACTGGGTCATCAGGTGATAAAAATGTATGGGGATTTATAAAAAAAAAAAACCACATTGGAATGTATCGTGTTGATCTTAGCTTCAGCACCCCCAATTCTACCACAAAAATTGATCGTCATTTAAGCAAATGATTCAGCATGTCCATAGGTGTAACTCTGAGAGATAGAACATAAACAAATAATAAGTACATGTACTCACAATTCTCAGACAAGATTAGAAGCCAGTAAGATATATGTCTGCACAGGAATGTTCTGTATACATCTAGATGAAGATTTAAAAAACCACATGTAAAAGTAGGGGAGATCACTGTACCTGGTGCATGAGAACAGCCACTTTCTGGTCAGTGGGCTCGTATAAAGTTATTGTTTACATAGCTGTGGAGGATGTCTAGTGGGGCCAAGGCTCTTGAGTCCTCCTGCTTTGCTTGTTTAATGAACCAACTCTTCCACTTTGTGGCAAGCTCCATGCCCTCATCTTCCTCTCTCTAGGTGTCTGAGTGTGTGCTTGTGGGATTGAAATGGTATGAGCATATTTGCATGTATATACATGTAGTATATATATATATATACCCATGTGTGCATTCACATGCAAACATGAAAGTATGTGGACGGGAGGAAGATGGCATGTGCACTTGGACACATTGTCATGTTTCACTGGTTGTGGCGTTTTGCATAATTGAAGAAAAAGACAGGGGAATATTCAAATAAAAAATAGAAATAATTATTGTGCCACTGATTTAATTCACTCTGCCAGCATTTTCTTGTTACTCCCACATGTTCCCCATGAACCCAATGAGTCACACTTTCTTCAATATATCATCGGTGAGGCATAATTGCTCTGTCATGCAACACTGCCAGTGTTTCGGTTGATTTTAGATTGAAAGTGGTTCCATCTTGTGGAAATTTCTCACCAACATGTTAATCCTATCTCATCTTACAGATGGCTT
The DNA here is from genome assembly GCA_004794575.1 of Lanistes nyassanus. NCBI lineage: Eukaryota > Metazoa > Mollusca > Gastropoda > Architaenioglossa > Ampullariidae > Lanistes > Lanistes nyassanus. Next base: position 34,173 of record SMGT01004181.1, on the reverse strand, counting down.
AAAATTGTTTTCAGTCTTATTCCATTTCATGCTAGTCTCCCATGGAAACAATCAATCAGAAATCGTACCCAGATTCATGCATCACCTGTGATCACAAAGAGCAGAGGTTGGGGGAGGGAACATCACTTTCTCTTGCCTCAGGCAAGTCTCAATCGTTCATTATTTAGCATAACTGCTATGACTTCACTGGCCTCCCTTCGCCGCCTACCCTAGACACACGTGTGTGGAAGGGCCTGGTTCTTAGGCCGTGCTCATTGCACACTGTTCTCTAATTTACAATGACATTATTGAAATCTTTAGTGTTGCAGCAGGGAAATCATGTTAGAGAAAATATTACGGGTCACACTAAATTTGAAGCAGAAACCATTTTTGAGCAGTTTATTACAGCCATTTTAAAACTAAGAATATGGTGGGATTGTGATTGTTAACTTTTTTTCCATGGTAAGTTTCTACCCTGTCTGAACTTGGCATTGTATTATGTGTAATGTACTATTAGATACCGAAACCTTTGTATTTCTCTGGACCTTTGTGTTGTTTATCATAATGATTATACATGTTTTCATGTGTGAAGGAAATACTATTGCCAGTAAAGCTTTCAAAAGTCCTGCAGTTGGTGTGACCCTACTGCATACATTTGTCGCTGTCACTGCTTTGTCTGCAGACATTGATGAGCTTATACTACTAAATAGGAGCAAAAAAAGTCCAGTGCAGGATCACAGGCCCAGAAACTGTTCTCATCTCGACTGTACAGTTCAATGAGCCCCAACTGCCCTTGATCATTTTTCCATCTCGAAAAGTATAGTGAGATGAGGTTATCCACACCAAGGAGCCATTTGACTCATTGGCTGCCAGCCTCTAGCAGCACTGCGCACATTCCTAACATTTTCCAGGGGGAGGGGAAGATTCTGTCCCTTTAATGAGGTGTGCAGGATACAGCTAGTCAACGAGAACAAATAACGCCCCCAGTGTTTACTGCCTGCAGCAAGATTAAATTTACTATATTGCAGTTTCACTGTGCTCCAGTACATTGGCTTTAGTTTAAGCTGGCTGATACCCACTCAGTACATTTCTAAATTCTTATGCAAAGAAAAATCTGTCTAAAGCCTCCCAAGAGAAACAAAAATGACAGGTTATTACTGTGCTGGGTAACTGTTTGCAGAACTTATAATGAAACTAAGCCAGCCTCAGGGCACTGCCTCTGGCCTAACCATCAGGTATTTGAGAATAGCATCCAACAGAGGTACATGGGTTACTTTGAGAGATTATGTGGATTTGATTTGGAGGAAGGCTAATCAAAGACTATACCATCTCAGAAAACGGAAATCTTTGATGTGCAGAGACATGTTGAGCAATTTATAAACTTCTGGTCAAAAGCATCTTAATATTCAATGTTGTTGTATAATGTGCAGAGACATGTCTTAGATTAAGGATCTCCCATCAAAAGCATCTTAACATTCAACATTTTATCAGTGTGCATGTGAGAAATTGTATATTATTTGTTTATTTTCTGGGTGGTTAGGAAAATTTACATTACTTGATGATGAATGATTAATGGATCTTAAATCTGTGCATGTAATTTGTACAGGATTGTTACCATCCATACAGGTACTGGTGCTGCTCTTGCTGTTCATTTTTGTAATATGAATCTACTTCAAGAAATGGATGGTCACCTTGTGTAGACTAAATTCAGTTTGGAGAGATCCTGAACAGTGTAGCAAGATTAAATTACAGTTCATGCTTCCTGTGTATTTTCTAATTTAATCGCTGCATTTTACTGGCATGTGTGTGTGTGGTGTGTGTGTGTGTGTGTGTGGTGTGTGTGTGTGTGTGCATGTGTCTGTGCATGCATGCGGATATGTGTGTTTGTGTGTGGTGTGTGTGAGCAGAGCTCAGTATGTGCCAAGATAATGGAAAAGCTGGGTCAGACAGAGGTGGACAGCCGACAGAGACAAGTGATTATCATAAGCCAGGATTCCTTCTACCGCAATCTCACGCCTGAGGAACATCATCGTGCCATTCGAGGAAACTTTAACTTTGATCATCCAGGTGAGCAGCAGGGAAAGGGGAGACGAAGATGGACGTGAGGTAAAAATAATGGGACACTGAAAAGTGCGAGACTTGAGGTACAAGTACTAGGATGCTGAGCATGTCTCTTGAAATGTTAAAATCATCCACAAAAAAGCTGGCTCATACTACTCATAAGTAAATGTATTGTTATATGTACTGAATAAAGAAGTTGGGGGGGGCAGCAAACATAATAGTACAGTACAGCATTTGTTGCTGATAAACTGACAAACTGATAAACTGACAAACGTTGCATTGGTCCACAGACGCCTTTGATCTGGACTTGATGATTAGCACCATGAAGGACGTGGCTTCTGGGAAGACAGTAGAAATTCCAACCTACGATTATGTGAAGCATGTCAGGTAATCAAGCAGCTTCGTGTGAAAGTGAAACATGAGGCCAGAGGAGATCAAACATCTGATCAATCAATTAATCTATCAATCGGTCAATCAGTCAGGTCGCCACATCATATTAATTCCAACAGATGGTTATGTTCCACTGCTAGGGAAAAATGGATGGTGAAAATTTGTATCATTCTGTCCCTCTTCCCCCCTCCCCCCCCCCACACACACACCATCCTGGGAGAGAAGTAGTACTAGTTGGAAAAAGGCTCCAGTTAAGTGTTGATTGGTTCCCTTTTAGGTTCTTAAAAATGTGTGCATTAAAAAAAACATTTCATCATAATGTACAGTATAACCGTCGTATGTCATTGTCTTTTGTGAGAACCAGATGTGTGACTTCCGAGTTGTCAACCTACTACATTGTTCGTATTTCTTAGTATAGTGTGTTCTGAGACATGTTAGCAAAGAACTAAAACTGTCGTTTGCTTTGGCCCCAATTTTAGTCAATGGCCACAAAATGGCCAGGGCCTGTTCTCAGTGCTGTCTCCTCCTCAATGCTGACACCAGATAAGTGTCTGCATGTAATTCTGTCTGTTTAATGTAAGAAATCTATCAGGAAGGAACCACCACACGACATCTCCACACATGTGGAACATTACATCAACAAGTGCCGCATTGAAATATCCCACCTACGCCCTAAGCCCGTCCGTCACAGCAACCTGTCAATACACGAGTTTCAAGCCATTGATTCCCTCCGGCATCGCACTGACATCGTCATCAAACCAGCCGACAAAGACGGTGTGATCATTGTCTGGGACCGCAATCTCTACATAGCCGAGGCACACCGGCAGCTACATGACACCACCTTCTACGAGCCTCACTCCGACCACACACCTGCGGAAGACACAAAACCGATTTCTAAGTCGATCCGTACTTCCATCAACTCGGCCGATTTACCACCTTCAGCGAAATATCTCATCAAGAAAGACACTAAACAACCGTCCTTCTATT
>SMGT01004180.1:90844-109151 GCA_004794575.1 Lanistes nyassanus | reverse complement strand
CCAGCTGTGCTATCTAATAAGTCTAACACCCAGCTGTGCTATCTAACAAGTCTAACACCCAGCTGTGCTATCTAATAAGTCTAACACCCAGCTGTGCTATCTAAACATCGCAAGTTACACGGAAGGGTGGAGACACAGAGAAAGCTTTGCTGTTCCATCTGGATCAAAACAGATTTGGCAAAGACAAGAATAGTTCGGGCAGAAATCCACTCAACCCACAACTCTCCCACCAAACAACATCTAAGATTTTTGTGGTGCACGATGACATGATAACGTGCCAAGCGACTGTTGCGACTTTATGAGGTACAAGAAGTAAATTCTCGCTTACTCCTACCACTAGCACTGCGTTAGTACCACAAAATATCTTACAACAAATAGCAAACGAAATTTTAAGGGATTTAACCAGAAGAACAACTAAAACAAAAAAGTCAAATAATAAGTTATTAGGCATGAAGGGACGAGAAGGATATATCGCTAAACACAAGTTTCTTTCAAAATAATGCTTTCAGACTTTGACACTCGACATAGCGTCCTGGTTAGGTAAGATAATCCTTGGCCCAGCAAATGGCTCTGTGTAGTTGTCCCTCGTCTCCAGTCCCCTGGTGAAGCAGGAGGTCGGGGTGTCTCGCGGCACTGTTGTGGACAGCAACTGCAGCACCTCGCACAGCAGCTGTCGGTAATGACGCTTCTGCTGCCCAAAATGTTGCCCACGTCACGACCTGTATAGCTGCTACATTCCGAGCGTGTTTCCTCTTTGATTCTTGGTGAGGTAGATGCCGTGACTGTCACGTGCGCGTATTTGACTGTTCGCTTACAGTTTTAAAAAAATGCACGACAGCTACTTTTTAAAAAAATTGCATGCAGCTCCAACCTGTGGTCGTTGTCTCTTTACATGTACATGTAAATAACAGTTCTCGCTCTTCGAAAGCAAATGACAGAGGGGTGAGATCAGAACAGCCGGAATTTTAAGCATGGACATATCTATTGTTTGGGCGACAGTGAGGAGACGCTAGGATGTTAAATGACTAGGTTATGACGCATGTTGCTGGGAATCTAATTATACTATTAGATGTATTCTAATGTCGATGTGAGCGATCATAGGTTAGGTAGTCTTTTCGATATCAGCAATAATACTGCTGTTCAGATTTCAGTATGAGCGATTGTACTATTATGTGTATTCAGATTTTAATATAAGCAATTATAATGTTGAGAGTCTTCGTATTTCGATATGAGCAATTATACTTTTGGGTGTGTTCATATCTCGATATGAGTAATTATACTGTTGGGTGTATTCATATTTCGATATGAGCGATTACACTTGTGTGTATTCAGATATGAACGATTACACCATTGTGTGTATTCAGAAATGAGCTATTACCCTATTGTGTGGATTCAGAAATGAGCGATTACCCTATTGTGTGTATTCAGAAATGAGCGATTACACTATTGTGTGTATTCAAAAATGAGCGATTACCCTATTGTGTGTATTCAGAAATGAGCGATTACACCATTGTATGTATTCAGATATGGTCGATTACACTATTGTGTGTATTCAGATCTGATCGATTACACTATTGTGTGTATTGAGATATGGTCGATTACACTATTGTGTGTATTCAGATCTGATCGATTACACTATTGTGTGTATTCAGATCTGATCGATTACACTATTGTGTGTATTCAGATATGGTCGATTAAACTATTGCGTCTATTCAAGGTATGATGTAGTTGTCTTCCCATATTTTCTTTTAATGTTATCTCTGAGAGATACCAAAAGAGAAAGTTCGGAGCATTCTTAGTACAAGTAGGGTTGTTAGAAAGAATAATTGTATGTCTGCGAATGTTGCTTTGTTTGTTTGTTTGTTTGTTTTCAGTTATATATGGCGAGTCCCAAGCTGTTTCAGTGAGACTGTGTGTCGTCTGTCCGACTGTGCAGCCAGACAATTCATGATCTTTTGCATCACATTTTTTTTACATCACGCACTACGAACCAAAGATGACGTCTGCCAGGAGCATTTTACGTAATACTTTTCGTTGTAAACATATCCATTGCCCGTATGAAGTACAAGTTAGCTTCGAAAGCTGTCCGCCACGAGATATTTTCCTACACCTCTACAGTTTGTTCCCCTACAGACTTCACATTCTTTACGCTGCGAGTTGACTGTGGTCTGTTCTTGTCTCTAGCTAATGTAAGTATGCCTGTATTTTGTTGGAGGACGTAGATTAGAGATATAAAATCACGACTCTAGGGGTCTTTCATTGATTATTTCAATCACTGTAGGAAAGAGTGGGTGGAGGTCGAGAGGAAAAGACCACACTCAGCTCCTGTCTAACACTCTGACGCAGGTAGAGTTGACAACTGATATCGGCCTAACTACGCCCGTGATTTGAGACAAGTGACAACGCTAGCTACAGGGTAACATTGGAACACAGTACATTTATATGTTCTCACGTGCAGATTTGCGGCTGCGTGCGCTTGGGACGTACGCCCCAACAAGTGCTGCGTCTTCAAAGCACGTACTAAAATTAGCTTGAGTCGGGAGCTGAGGAGTTTTCACGGCGTTCCGTATATGGGCTGCTCACACTTCGCAATTCTTTATGAGAGCAATAGATTGATAGAAAACATTTCCTTGGCTGAGGGTGGAAGTAATCAGAGGTTTAGAAAGGCTTACTAGCGGTGCAACGAAAGGTATTTTTTTAAGCGGTTCACTGTGCAAGCAGTGATTGTTCATGTGCGTGCGTGCGTGCGTGCGTGCGTGCGCGCGTGCGTGCGTGCGTGTGTGGTTGTTCTGTCAGTTTGTTCATGGCACCTCGTGTGAGTGAGACGGGTGGTCTGCGCACCCTCCTGTACTCTTCTCTCTGTGACTGGCAGCGCGTACTGCGAGCACAGATCTTATATATATGATCTGTGCTGCGAGTTAACCGTTGCCACCAGCTTACCGGAAATTGAGGCGCTACACGGGTTGACAGAAGGAAGTGTGTAGCTGCGCCCACAAATGTTTGAGATCCCTCTTAGCGCCTCAACTTCCTATAAGCGGATGCTAAGCTACATGCGGCTTCTTTGAGTGGGTACTACTGTAGAAGCAGAGGTCGTATTTCAAGCCAAGCCTTTTGTCTTGCCTCTCACTCGGTGGCCTTTTGGATGTTGACGCTGTGTGAAAGTTCTCGAAAGGCGGCAGAAGGAAAATGCACAATTTGGAACAGAAGACCTAGATACATTTGTTTCGTGCATGGGAAATTTCTTTCGCCCTTTGCATTTTCCTTCTGACGCCTTTCGAGAATCTTGACAGCGTCAGGAGTTTAGACTACCTGCCCTAGTTGTCATCGATCATGGCAGTTTCAGCTACATGAACTTTTGTGTGTGTGTGTGTGTGTAAATGTGTAAAAGCAGGAAGTTAGAGAAGTGGTTAACCTTGATTGGTCGCACCATCAGTCGTAAGTGTTTATAGCTGTGTGAACAGTTTAGGCATATTTTGTTTACCTCTCAGAATGTCTGAATATGCTATATTAATTTCAACGTAATGTATGAAATAGCTCAGTTGTCTGCTTCAACACACTGCAGTCTTGTTTAAGATACTGTTGTCTCGTTCGTAACCTCTTATGGTTTGTTCGTCATTATACCTCCAGGTCTGGAGGATGAAAACGTGCCAATTTCCTGGAAGATCCTACTGCCTATAACCCCCCTTCCCCTTAGACCCACCCCTCCCTTAACATCCGCCCCCCCCCAACCCTAACCCCTACCCCTTATCCTTTCCCTATACCTTGAACGACCTCCGGAATAGAGCTCGTCATTTGACTGTCTCAAGGGAATTGTAGCTTTTACGTGTTGCTGTAGGTGTAACGAGCTTTGAATGGTGTTTGTGGGATGTGACATGTAGTAGGGACACGGAAAGCGGCCTAAAGTACAATAGCGGCAATTTCCTTGTGTCCCCAGTGAGTTGTGTCACTTCCCTATCTTTGTTGAACGAGCCACCTCTCTACCTGACTGTCCGCATGTTTTGCCCCTGGTTACACGTGCAGGTAAATTGACTAGTGGGAATGTCCCTCAGCGTGTGTCCCAGCACCCACTAGCGTGAAAGCGGTTTTCAGTGCATGCACATCGGGTGGATTTGTTGAACATTTCTTATATTGGCAACAGCTTTTGTCCAGTTTGGATAACATTATGGCCAGACTTGTGAATTAATATGGCGACTAGACAAACAAAACGAATGATGCTATATTTTAAATCCTCTCAAATGATACGCGAGTTAGGCCATTTTCCACTTGCGCGCAAGCACACACACATATTTGGTTAAGAATTTAGCATAATTCTCGTTGTCATAGAGGGAAGTGTAAAGGTACAGTATAATAAGGATGTAGCAATCCAGCAACAGATTCTCGTAAGCGAATCTACTTCATTACATGTATTTGAAAACAACGTATAAAGAAGAACGTCAGGAACCGTAACTCTTCGGTTTGACCAGAAAGTACAAGTGGAGAAACATAGACTTAAACACCGATAAAAAGCAAAAGCACAGTGTCGTGTTAAAGAAAGCGTGACTGGTGAACTATAACTGATCGACACATGGGTGTCTTTTGTTTAGCGAAACATCAAACATTTGGTGAGATGTAATGTAGGGCGAGTCAAAACATTATGTACGAATACATTACCGCAAGCATGATTCCAGAGGACATTATAAAGACTTTGCCTTATTTGAAAACATGACCAAAAGATTTGTCTTGAGACGTTTCTCAGCAGTGTCGGTGATGGGTCAGAGTATGGTGTAGATATTCCTGTGCGGTGCGCTAAGTGTTAAAGTAGGGCTGTATACTGGGGGTATCGCCTGCAGGGTACCTCCAGCGTAAAGTAATCCCGCAGAAACTTTAAGACCACGATTTTTTATACTGTGCTTAAACATTATTTCAAGATATGACGAGATTTCAGCTGTTACCAAAATAACTCGAAGCTAAGGTCACCTGTTAAACACCTGGTGAAGTAGGGACGTGTGTCGGGGCACAGAGAACTGCTCGTGTTTCCTCTTTGATTCCTGGTAATGTAGGATGCCTTGTTTGACTGTTTGCTTTAGGTAAAACCAGATTGCGTGCAGCTCCCACCTGTGGTCGCTGTCTCCTTTACATAGCAGTTCTCGCCTTTTGAAAGCAAATGGCAGAGAGTTGAGATCAGAAGTAAGACAGGAAGGGTTTAGTACGTTAAGCGATATCTCAGGAGAAGTGAACAGACGCTCATCTAGGGCGTGAAATAAAAAGTTATGATGCGTGATTTTCAAATGCTGAGCGATTACACTATTGGGTGTATTCTGATGTCGATATGAGCGATTATACTGTTGGGTATATTCTGATATCAATATGAGCGATTATACTATTGGGTGTATTCTAACTTCGATATGAGCGATTATACTATTATGTGTATTCTAATGTCGATATGAGCGATTGTACTATTGGGTGTATTCTGACATCAGTATGAGCGATTATACTATTGGGTGTATTCTGATGTTGATATGAGCGATTATACTGTTGTATGGGTTATGTGAAATTCTACGTGCCCCTCTGTGGTCAAGACTAAACATTGCCTTGCCTTGTTTCGCTTACGTCACTGTTTGTGTTTGTGCGCAGGCCCTGACGACAGACGGCACAGAAAAGTCCACAAGATGGCGTCGGGCGAAGGAGCTGGCGAGGGCGGTGGACGGGGGGGTGTGTGTCCGGGGCTGCTGTGGGCGATCCTCTGGTTTCTCATCTTCTGGCTTCTGGCCCAGCCGCTGGCATTCTTCATCGCCTGGCTCTACGTCTTTCTTCTTCCCTTCACCTTCTGCATCGAAGCGATGAAGGGTGTTTGCGACTCCATTTTGAAGCTGGTGCAGCTGCCCCTGACGTGCCTACAGAACATGATGGCTATGAAACCTCTGTGCGGTTAGGTCAGACGTTCTCTCCACACAGCTCTTCTGCAAGATCTGCTGGTCTTGACGTCATCCTGCAGCCTGGACGAGAGTTTGCTGGTTCAATTCTTGATGAACTTACGCCGTTTTAAATATCTTCATTTTTATTCTTTTCTGTTGTTGTTTATTTAAATACATTTTCATCCTCATTTTGTATTTAGACATCCTATTAATATATTAAAAAAAGACAGCGTTTGTCTCTTTCAAAAGACTATTTTATGTCTATTGACATTGTTATGATTTTTCTGGCGTCTCGTTGCCTACCCAATCAGGAGGTAGAGCAACTTGTTGCTGGTTCGAACCCTGGTATGGCCAAGGATTATTTCCTGGAGTTAAACATTGTGCATACTCCATTCGGCCATCTCCCCGAACATTGAACTGCCTGCTCACACTGGCCATCTTACTGCAGCCATCAGTCTGGTGGTTCTTTCAGTGCAAAGTTTAGTAATAGGACCCCATCCCCCATAGTGTGAAATCACCGCGAGGTGGAAGCACTGTCCCTCTAAATAGCCACCACCACCACCACGCCTCGATGGCCGAATACCCGACAGTTCATGAGTACTTACTACAGAGGAGCACGACCGTTACTGCGACGTGAACACAAGAGAACCAGCAAGTGCTGCAACAGGGGTGACTATTGTCCGTCGGCAAAGAACTCGTGCCTTTCGGACCGGTGCTGAGACTTGGAGCTGAGAGACGTGGCGTCTGCGGCATTCCTATCCAGCATCGTGAAAGTGAGTTTACCTACAGTGTAGGAACTTAGGACACGATCGTAACTGAAAGATAGTTGTACTGAACAAGCTTAGGAAAAAATAGACCTCAAACTTGTTGATCTGTCGGTTGTCCAACGGGATTAGTATTTGTAGAATATTTACGGTTATCTCTTGTGATCGTCGATCGATCTTCTTGTGTGCAAAGACGTCGGCGTGACGTCATTTTCTGAGTGGTTAGCACGTCCGAAAAGGATACGGTTTTCCTTGTGTTCACCGATTTGAATTATCGGTACGGTAGTCGATTCATAGCCCGGTAAATAACGTGTGCGTTGTGGCAAGTATAGCGTCACTGGGATGAATAAATGAGAGTGCGAGTGATTGTTCCACATGTCAGTAGATGTATATTGGAGCATCATTCATGGTGTAGTGGAATATTCTATGTCGTAACTGTAAATAAATAGAATAGTGTATTATCGCTGCCCTCTTTTATTAAGTTGTGCGCGTGACAAGCAAGGGGGTGGGGGCTTGAGCCAGTTTGGGAACTGAAGAAATTAGGCAGAGATCACATTGTTAGCTTCCCCCCTTCCTGACACATTTTTATGTTGTTGTAACTCTAGTTAACGAGCAGGCTAGTGAAACACATAAGCGCCATACTCCTGGACATGACAGAGAATACCACAACACAGACATAATTTATTTGCTGTGTGTTTGTGTGATGCTACTGAACATCGTAGTAATTCCAGGTTCTGTGAAAACGGCTATGCCAGTGCGTCTTTTAATGTTTTAATACAACATCTTGATAACGTCTTTAGTACTCTTGGCAGCTGTGCAGTGCATTAATTGCCATGATCTAACTACAGCTGGAAGGCACCTGCGTCAACTGTACTCTTGCAACACTTCAGACAGTGGAGTTGTTGATTTGGGAGGGAAAGTGCTTCCAACTTGCGGTGATTTCGCACAAACAGTGGAAATCTACTTGCGTCCATAATATATGGTTATTGCTCACTCTTCGTATGTCCATCTTGTTAAAGCGTCATGCTAATATCACACTGTATCGCCACGCGGGCTTGTCTGCTGAAATTCAGCATGTTGTGAGCAGATATACAGATTTCAGACTCAATTCTGAGAAATCGCAGCACATATTTTAATCATTAAAATTTGATTTGATGTGTGCGTGCGCAAACGATCGCGTGCGCGCGCGTGCGAGAGAATTATCTTCCTATTTCTTTATGGCTGCCAGGTTTCTCTGGCCGTCCGTTTGCCAGTTCCTCAAAGTATTTTGTACTTTCTGGTAGGACGCACAATGAGATAGATTGTAGACTACCATGTGTTCTATACCCTTAATACCAAAATCTAAATGCGCAGAGTCTTTTGCGAGACAAACCTTGACATGATACCCAGAAACTTATACAGGTTGGTGTTTAAGCAGAAGTCTTAATATACATAGCAGTACTGCCCGCTTGCTGCCGATACACAGGGTCGTGGTTTGGATCCCGTGTCCGTTACTCGTGTCTCTGTGTGTAGGTCTTTACAGGGCTGGTAATCAGGTTTTCTCCGGGCAGTTCGGTTGCTTCCCTTTTCTTCATGATGTAGCTTTCGTTGCTAACTCTAAACAGTAAACAACACAATCATTATCTTGTACGTCTCCTACCTAGGCAGATCGTTGCTAACTTGAAGTTAAGCAATAAACAAAACAATCCGCTTGGAACTTCCCCTGCCTGGGCAGATGTTACAGCACTGTTTCCATTGTTGCATGAGAAACACCGAACAATCAGCAAGCAGAGAAATATGCTTTCCACAGTCCACAGTCCATGCAGCCACGTCCCCATTTGCTAAAAGAGCGTCCATGTGAACAACTTGAACATATCACTCGCCTTCTCCCAGTTAAAAAAAAGTAAAGCCTCTGGTGTGTTTTTAAAGGCTGATGACGCATCTTGAAATGAATTCCCCTGCGCGGAAACTCTATTGTACATTGGAAGCTTAGCAAAGGTAATTTTTTTATACCTAACTTGACGCATTGTAAGATGCCGTCAGTCAGTGAGCGTTCATATCCCGAGATCTGCATGCTTGACGTTCGTCTAGAGATTGTGTATAGCATTCTTTTAAAGCAAACGTGTCAGCTATCTGGCTCCAGACAGGCAGGGGAAGCAAGCACTTCGAAACGACCCGAGAAGCGGGGCGTTACCTTCAAGGACACAAACATCGATTTAAGTGGAACTGTCTTCAGTTTGTAAATTCTTGCTACGACATAAAACTCAAAACAGATGATGCTGTCTTATTTCTGGATTTTCGTTGGATGCACGAGTGGATAGTTGTATAAATTACCATTTTTCTGTTTCGTTAATAACTATTTAATAATACATGATGTTAAAGACGAAGCGATCGCATACAGGAAGCATGAAAACTGATCTTTCCCGAAGAAAAAGTCTTGTTTAAAAAATCTTCAACAAAAGCCCGCCGAAACTGTATCCCTCGACTTTCATCATGCGTTCCAAGGAGAGGGAAACTTCCAGATCATCGCCATCTTGGGCTTTGCTGTTCCATCTGGATCAAAACAGATTTGGCAAAGACAAGAATAGTTCGGGCAGAAATCCACTCAACCCACAACTCTCCCGCCAAACAATCTGCAAGATTTTTGTGGTGCACGATGACATGATAACGTGCCACCAGACTGCTGCGACTTTATGAGGTACAAGAAAGTAAATTCTCGCTTGCTCTTACCACTAGCACACTCCGTTAGTACCACAAAATATCTTACAACAAATAAGCAACGAAATTTTAAGGGATTTAACCAGAAGAACAACTAAAACAAAAAAGTCAAATAATAAGTTATTAGGCATGAAGGGATAAGAAGAATATATCGCTAAACACAAGTTTCTTTCAAAATAATGCTTTCAGACTTTGACACTCGACATAGCGTCCTGGTTAGGTAAGATAATCCTTGGCCCAGTTCTGGAGTAGAAAAAAAAAGGGGGACTCGAGGTAAAAGAGGAGATGAGAAGATTACAGAACCAGGAGAGATAGAGAGCGACACGGACAAAGAGAAGGCTTATGCGCGCCTGACCATGGGACTTAGAAAGTTTTGACAACGAAGGCCCAAGGCAGGAGTTAGCAGGCAGAAGACTGAGGGGCACAGTGGAAGGTGGGCCACAGGGTTGCTTTCCTCTATTGAAGAAATAAGTCAAAGATGGAGAACATCAGTACGTCGCCTGTGCGTTTGGCAGAACGGCACTTACACCGGCTAGTGGACGAAATTATGCAAACGCCCGAACAGAAGGAATCACTGCGGGCACGGATTGAGGCTGGCCGGTGGAAGGAGGTGCTGCTGGTTGAAGTGTTCATAGAGGTGGCCAGTTGGTACCAGGCAGACAACCAGCCTCCTCCGCTCGAGGTGACATTTTTGTTTTGAGAAGACATGGGAGACAGGTCCACGAGAAATCCACTAGACTATCAAGAATTGGTTTAGCGTTTAGAAGTAGCGTTTAGTTGAACGGCCGTGCCATCGCCCAGCAGTATATTTTTAGTAATAAATTTTGGTATAGTCAATTTGCTGTCAGAGTGTGCTGTCGTGCGAGTGCATCCGTCCGGAAGTGGTACAAGATGCCGTGACTGTCACGTGCGCGTATTTGACTGTTCGCTTACAGTAAAAAAAAAAATGCATGAGAGCTACTTTAAAAACAAATTTGCATGTTTGTTTGTTAGTTTTCAGTTATATATGGCGAGTCCCAAGCTGTTTCAGTGAGACTGTGTGTCGTCTGTCCGACTGTGCAGCCAGACAATTCATGATCTTTTGCATCACATTTTTTTTACATCACGCACTACGAACCAAAGATGACGTCTGCCAGGAGCATTTTACGTAATACTTTTCGTTGTAAACATATCCATTGCCCGTATGAAGTACAAGTTAGCTTCGAAAGCTGTCCGCCACGAGATATTTTCCTACACCTCTACAGTTTGTTCCCCTACAGACTTCACATTCTTTACGCTGCGAGTTGACTGTGGTCTGTTCTTGTCTCTAGCTAATGTAAGTATGCCTGTATTTTGTTGGAGGACGTAGATTAGAGATATAAAATCACGACTCTAGGCGTCTGTCATGAACATAAAGGTGATTATTTCACGTACTGTGGGAAAGAGGGGGTGGAGGTCGAGAGGAAAAGACCACACTCAGCTCCCGTGTAACACTCTGACGCAGGTAGAGTTGACAATTGATATCGGTCTAACTACGCCCGTGATTTGAGACAAGTGACAACGCTAGCTACAGGCTAACATTCGAACACAGTACATTTATATGTTCTCACGTGCAGATTTGCGGCTGCGTGCACTTGGGACGTACGCCTTTCACATCGGTTACCACGTGCCTTTGCTGTTTACGTGGACAACTAACCAGGTAAGATTAGTGGATTAGTGGATTGCCTGACGTCAGTGGATACGGTAGTTGTGGCTGCAATACTGACTGACGATAGTTAAGGCGAGGTGTGTGCATATGGCGGGGCAGAGGGGAGCGAGGGGGGGGGAGAGACCTGAATTGGGTAACACCATGCACACACACCCCGGTCAAAGACAGGGGGGGGCCTCCCTCTCCTGCCCCCCCCTCTCCCTCACAGTTCACCAGTCGATATCAAACTGGCAAAAGTTCGTACAACATTTAGCTAGGTGTTCAAAAAGTCACCAGACCAACCCCATAAGCGACTGAGTTCATTATAAGACACTAATTACTAAACTCTGATCGGGCGATGTATTTGTGGCGTGCACTTGATTCAAACCTTCAAGTATTGCCAACTTCCCTGGGGTACCCCTACGAAAAAGGAGCCAAAGATTAAAGCCACGACGGTCAGGGAATAAGTCTAGTTAGCATATCTTCTGAAATGCCCCGTTGCTTGTTGCTTTAATGATAATACTTCTTTAAAAAGCGTTTGGTGACATCGCTGTGTGTGTGTTTGTGCAGACGGAGACGAGTGACTAGGCACGGAAAGGAGGACAAGATGGCGTTGGGCGAGGGAGGTGGACGGGGTGGATGTCCAGGGTTGTTGTGGGCGATCCTCTGGTTTCTCATCTTCTTTTTTCTGGCCTGGCCGCTGGCATTCTTCATCGCCTGGCTCTACGTTGTACTTCGTCCCTTCTCCATCTGCATCGAACCTATACTGGGTGTGTGCGACTCCATTTTCAAGCTGGCGCAGCTGCCCCTGACGTGCCTACAGAACATGCAAGCCCAGAAGCCGCTGTGCGGTTAGGTGAGACATTCTCCCCACACAGCATTTCTGCAAAATCTGCTTGTCTTGACGTCATCTTCCAGCTTGGACGAGAGTTTGCTGGCTAAAGTCTTGCCGATGTTAGGCCGTTTCAAATATCTCTTTGCAAAAAAGCTACATTTATACTCTTTCTTGTTGTTCTTGTCGTTGTTGTTGATGATGCTGATCGAAGTGCCTTTTCATGTGCATTGTGTAATTTGACATCTTATTAATTTATTAGCAATAAGAGAGTTAAAGTTTGTTTTTTGATATGATTATTTTATGTCTATTGACATACTTTATTTGCTGTTTTGGCGTGATTTATTGAACGTCTTAGTAATTCAAGTTTTTCTGTGAATGGGGTTATGCCAGTCTGTCTCGCAATTTGATAATGCAACAGTCTGCATGATGAGCCAGAGGGCTCATTCAGGATTCTTAGCAATAAAATGACTTGATTAGGTAATTGTAAGCTCGCTGTCCTGTACAACACCGTGGAAAAGTGTGAGGGAGGGGGTATGCATAGTCAGCGTTACTGCCACCCGTGAAGTAGGGAGGGGGTTGCAGAGTAGGAGGGGGAAGCCTGAGAGGAACAGCGGTCTGCTTTCTGTCACAGCCGAACCGTAAGGGTTCTGAGACGATGAGTTCTGTAGGACTCGTGTAAGGTAGTCAGTAGAGCCCAGGCGTACGCAAGCAGAGAGCAAGGTGTGCCAAATCGATTGTTTAAGTGGTCTGAAAAGCGCAGTCGGTAGAGCTGCGGACTAGCAAGTGGAAGGTTGCTGGTTCGAATCCAGGTGTGGCCGAGGATTATTTACTGGAGTTATGCATTGTGCGAACTCCATTCAGCCATCCCCTGAACATTAAACTGTCTGTCCGCACTGGCCATCTTACTGCAGCTATCAATCTGGTGGTTCTTTCGGTTCATAGCTTAGTAACTGGACACTACCCCCATAGTGCGGAATTACCGCGAGGTGGAAGTACTGTCTAAAACTACCTACCTACCTACTACCTACCTACCTACCTACCTACCTACCTACCTACCTACCTACCTACCTACCTCAATTGTTCGTGAATTGACCGTTGGTGAATTAGTGACCAGTGGCTGACAATCAGTCGGTGGATGTAGGTTGCTGGGAAGTTGACCGAGTGAGTCTATCCTAAGCTTGTTGCTGATCTGGATCTCCAAGTGGAGAGTGGGTCGACAGACAAGGACCTCTTACGCGCGCGCGTGTGTGTCTGAGAGAGAACTATCTTTTTTGACTGCCAGGTACCTCTGCCTGTCTCTCCTGCCGTCCGTCCGCCAGTTCCTCTGAATGTCTGAAAGGACCCACAATGAGGTGGATTGTAGACCATAATGCCCTCGATCCCTTTAAACCATAAAATCTAACTATACGAGTCGCTTGCGAGACAAATCTTGACATCATGCCCAGAAAATTGTACAGGTTGGTTCTTCAACAGGAGTCTTAATATACACAGCAGTAATGCCTGCTTGCTGCCGATACACAGGTTCTCGTATCCAGCACACCTCGTCCACGCCACCAGCAGGGACAGCATGAAGCCGCTCTACAACTGACGTCAGAAGCCAGTTAAGGGACGTCGGCTGGGAACAGCTGACGTCACCAGGCAACTGAGAGGTGTTAAATCGCCAAACGAAGATCGCATGTCACCATTGATAGGAACGATCTGATGTCGGACAGAGCAGAAACTTTCCAACTGTCTTCAGTTTGCAATTTCTTGCTGCGACATAACCCTCAGACAGATGATGCCCTTTGATGGTGGATGTTTATTAGATGTGTGCATGCGCGCCAATGCCTGCGCATAAATTACAAATGTTAAGTGTAGTTAATAATTAGGCCCTATTCAATAATAAATACAGTTAAATGAAATGATCGTATAAAGGAAGCACCAAAAAAGAGACCTTTCTTAAAGAAAATGTTCTGTAAAAAATATGCGTCAGCAGCCGGTTTATCATTATGGTGACTATACAAAACACGTAGCGAACACTTGAAATGTTTTATTACAATTACGTTGTGCCGGACTTTGGCATGAAATAAAACTTTCCCACAGCACCTAGAAGCATGTAAATTCATCCTGAAGACTACCAGAGCGGTCATGGAAGTTCATCTTTTCCTTACGACCCCCCAAAAACCTTTCTGACTGCAGGGGGGACTTGGGGAGTGAGTTTCACTTGTAAAGGCTATAGTCCGTGATGGGTAGCTAAGGTAGCGCTTACACCACCTACAGTTCACAGCAGAAGCCTCTGTACCTCTGTACTTCGGACACAATGACAGACGTTCTAGAGGGTTTCCCCTCGATATCTATTCCAGAACTCCGGAATACGGTCAGAAACGTGAGGACTGTACGGCTGGATATCATGAGAACCGATCTGCGTCATTAAGTGCTTGTGATGCAGCCAAGGAAAGCTCTTTGGCTGAGAAGTCAGCAGAACTCTCGTTAGGGCTTCTTTCCATGTCGTTTCACTGGCAGCTATGCCACGAATCCAACTGGCACTGACAGCGTTTAAAAAAAAATCGTTCACCTGGGTTGGGTTGCAGAATTTGTTCCAAATTTCTTTCGTAAAAGTGCATGTAAAATACACTAGGAGCATTCAACTGCTGTGAATGTAAGGTTCCTGGAATGCATCATGCAATCCAGAACTGGACTTTTTTAAATAAAAAAAAAACGTCCAGTCATTTGTTGTAATGTCAGAGCGTGAATCCCGAATCACTTCGTCAAGCACCACACTGTGTATACAGTTCTAAAATAGCGTACCTACACCGGCTAAGCCAGACAGACTTCATAAGTCGGTCAGTAACAGCGTGTCCGCCATTTACATCATCAGCTGGTACAGACGGTAGCCCGGGGCATCCCTCAGGCCTGAGCACTGGCCCGTGACGGCGTACAGGCGGCAGTGATAGCCGCTTGACGCGCCGCGCCGCTCCGCGTGCGCCACCAGCTGGCAGTCGGGCCGCGACCAGCACCTGTGGTGACAGCGGGCAGGGGACGTAACCTCCACGTGATCCAGCGATCTGGACATGGGCAGTTTGTCGCATGTCACCATGACGGCACGACCTTGCACGACCTGATCTGCAGCGAGAAAGGCGTCAAAAGGAATGTAGAGAGACCTAATGCAGAAGGAATACAGGAAAAAATTGCAAGCAGTTTAAAGAAAAACAAGTGACTGTCGCTTGGAGGATAAGCCCAAATTAAATGTAAAACAAGGGAACTGGACCAAGCTAGAAAAGGACAAAGACGAAGACAATCTACATGTTTCGGGGCACTACGCCTTCATCAGGACCAAACAAAAACGACGAAAAAACGAAAAAGAAAAAGACTTAGCTGCAGTGGATGTGGCGCGTGGGCTGCATAGCAGGAGAATGACCAGGGGACAGTGAGTAAGAAAGGTTAAAAAGAGAGGCAGCCAGTCGCAAGGTGGGTATGAAAAGGGTAGAGAAGGTTGGGGGTGGAGAGTGGGCGGGGGAGAGAGAGAGAAAGCAGCGCGGGTAAGAGGGCGTCGGTGTGCGAGAGAGAGAGAGAGAGAGTTGGAGGGAGGTGAGAGAAAAAGTAAGAGAGAGAGACGGAGGGGTGAGGGGGTTAAGGGAAAGGAGAGGGAGGGTCAGTGTTTTAGGTTGAGAACTGTGGGTGCCATGGTACCGAAATGGGTAATGAAGTAGGACTCCATATTCTAATGGGTTAGTTAATGCTAATAAGCAGTTAATGCACACGAGTGTTTTGCCACTCATTCACTCCATCCAGGTTTGTCAAAACTGCCGTAGTAAGTCCACTTAAGCAAGTTTTGAGGAAAACGCGTTTTTAGAACCAGCTAGCAAAGGACAGCAACTCATATCAACGGACTTTAATATGACCCGCAGGAGTTTTCTTCGATATATTATATTTTTAGAATACGCACGTACAGACAAGCCAGTGCAATCATTGGAGTCTTGATCTGACTGTTATAATGCTCTGATCTAATGCAGAATGTAGATGATGGTAGGGAAAACTCATTTTTGCCAGAAATGGACTTACTGCCTTCTGCCATCTACATGTGCATGTACAACAGTGTTTCCACGGTTGCGCTGAGTTCCATTAGCCCCTAGGAAAATGACAACTTTGGTGTCTTGGTTTTAAAAAAAAACAATATTCGTTTACATTTACGAAATAAGTGTAAAATAAAATATTATACACCAATCAATTCAGAACATCCCTCCAAAATATTGTTTGAAATACCCTTTGACGCAGCAGAACGGGTTCTGAGTTGTATCCAGTGGAAAGTCTGAAATGGAAAAATAAAGAAAATGACAAACAGTTTTTATCTATCAACCAACATTAGTTATCAAACATTGTAGTGACGCGCTGAGACATGGTCAGCCAAACGGAGGGGAGGGGCTAGTTTGCAGGTTTCACTGTTCTTAGCGTCCCCTGCTGGGAAAAAAATCGGGATAACGTTTTAAACAGACGGACATGTAAAAGATAGAAAAGAAAAAAGAGATTTGAACAGTTTATAGCAATATCATGTCAAAGTCGGTAAATGGCGACGTGCCGCTGTTCACTTCTACCATGGCTAGCAAAAGTCTTATTTATTGTATGCTCCCCAAGGAAAGCTTGTGGGGAGGACAAATAAATCTACGGAAATTAAAGAACAGAAACGCAATACCAAAACACACAAATAACTGGTGCGTCTCGGATTCGCCATTCGCCATCATGAAAACGATCTAACAAACGAACGAACAAAGGAATTCGAAAGACGCTTAACAGGCGGTGCACATCAAAGGCAAAATGTGAGTGTAAGACACAGTTCTGAAGGTAGTAAGGGGTTCATTGTTACATCATCGACCGCGCCTTGCTGACTGCGATGGCTTTTCACTGGCTTTGGAATCTACAACTCGGAGTTGTTACCTTATGACGTTAACATGGAGGATACATTTTCAACATTGGTTAGAACAACTGTGACACTGTTAGGCTTTAAAATATACAGTGGTAACATCATCCAGAACTGACTGCCTTGTTAGTGTCCGACAAACAGTGCTAAAAGTGTCGACAGATGGCTGTCTTGTTAGTTAGTGTCCGACAAACAGTGCTAACACTATCGACAGATGGCTGTCTTGTTAGTGTCCGACAAACAGTGCTAACACTATCGACCGATGGCTACCTTGTTAGTGTCCGACAAACAGTGCTAACACTATCGACAGATAGTGTTGTGGATCTTGTTAGTGTCCGATAAACAGTGCTAAATCTGTCAAAAGATGGCTACCTTGTTATTGTCCGACAAACAGTGCTAGCACTATCGACAAATAGCTGTCTTGTTAGTGTCCGACAAACAGTGCTAACACTATCAACCGATGGCTACCTTGTTAGTGTCCGACAAACAGTGCTAACACTATCGACAGATGGCTATCTTGTTAGTGTCCGATAAACAGTGCTAAAACTGTCAAAAGATGGCTACCCTGTTAGCGTCCTGTGGATACAGTCCTAACGGAGCAGCATAAGCCTTCTGAGGTCCATGTCCGAAGAAATATCCTCCCAGAGTAACTTCTCTGTCCTCCTCTGCATCCGATGAAGGTGTCATATAGATTCTGACGAACCCACTCTTTACCTTGACATGGGAGGTCACATAACTGACATCGGCTATCTGCCGCCATGACGTCATATCCGAGACATAGCCGTTACATGCTGCGTCAGTGTTGTGACGTATGATGACGCGATCAGCATAGCAGGAGTGCGTTATGAGAACCAAGTAGTTCTCGGTGCTGGGCAAAAACTGAAAGACACATTGATCAAACATGTTGAATGATTGAAGATGCATAGGAATGTGATTACTTCTGAGGCTGAACAAGTATTGAAATGGCATGCTTCGTGTGAGGAATGACGACATGTGTTTGTAATGGTGGTCTCTTTTAACTGCAATGACCTGTGTTTGACATGGGACGTACTGTCAACGAACAACGCATAGACATATATATATATACCTGTTCGTTGAAGATCATGGGAACCGTGTAATGGTTTCCATAGTTTTCTAGAGGCGGCACCAGAAAAAGAAACGGAGCGGAGTCTGCCTCGAATACTGATCGGTACTGAATCATCTGCATAAGACAGAGTGTCCGTGTGTGAGACGTCATAGACACTGAATATTTCTGAATCATCCGCACAACACCATTAAACAGCACTGAAACCTTAATCTCTGAAAGGTAAAAGAGGACTCGGAAAGACAATATAAAAGTCTTCATTGAATATATTTGAGTTATATTGAGCTATATCACACAAACAAGTTAATTTCATTCATCTACATCGATCATACGAAACACACTGTAAAACTGCAGCTAAACTATTTATCAAACGTTTACCCTCACCTGCGTTATTACCATTTTTGTTTTCTCCCCACCGCCTTACTCCACTCACCATAAAGGGGAGTGGTACATGCCTATTCATACATATATTT
>SMGT01004180.1:83344-88344 GCA_004794575.1 Lanistes nyassanus | reverse complement strand
TTAGCTTACGATTTTTCTAGAGGGATGGGGGTTAGAGGTTAGGGGTAGGGTTATGTTTGGTATTAGTTGGGTCTTCTGTTTTCATGTATAAAATCAACCATAAATTAAAAGTTCGCAAGCATAAGCGGTTTGCGCATCCGTGCCCTAGGTCGGTCGGAATTGCAGACTCGCCACATGGGAAGGTGAAATAAAGGGGCTCCAGGACATATGCAGCAAACACCTGGGTGCGGTGCATGACACAAATGGACACCTAGGTACGTGACACAAATGGACTCCTGGATATATGCAGCAGATAGATTCCTGGGCGCATGACACAAAGGGACACCTAGGTACGTGACAAGTGGACTCCTGGATATATACAACAGATGGACTCCTGGACACCGGACACAAAAATACTCTTGGATACATACAGCGGTAAATGGATACCTGGACAAACCAAACATGGCCACATGAAAAGCACAGACACGAAACCAAATAGAACATGCAATTAAGACACGAAACAAACTAACAAAAAACCCCAAATCATTTCTTTAGCACCTCCACTTTGATGACACCTAGAATGGCAACCAAATATTGGTACTTCCAGCACTGCCTGTTAATACAAATAAATACACACGCACACACCCCTCACACACATACACACACACACCCTCACACACACGCGCGCGCGCGCGCGCTCGCGTGGCACACGAATGCACACATATACGAACGCGCACTCATACACACACATACACCCTCGAGCACGGAAGCCCAAAGCAAGCGCAAAAATTAATGATACAAGAAAACTGAGTAGTAATAATGTTTTGTTGGAAGGTTTGCGAATGCACCTTGAAGGCAAGAGAGGGACCAGGTGAAGGGGACGTGTGGAGGAGAGAGAGAGAGAGGAGGAAGGCAAAGGAGAACGGAAGCAGGAAAGGAGGGGAGGATGAGGCCGAGCACCTGCCCATCAAACGTCCTCCTGATGCTGGGGAAGATGTACTTGGTGCCCAGCGAGGCGGCGGTGAGGATGGCCGTGACCCCTGTGGCATTGGAGCTGGGGTTGTTGACAAACACCGCCACGTCGTCCTCAGCCAGCACGCGCAGCCCGTCCAGCAGCTTGGCACGCGCGCCATTTGACCCGCGGGTCGTGATCTCCTGGTTGATTGGCTTGTCCACGCTGACCCGCAAGTCGTAGTTCACACCTCCCTGGCTGACGGGCATGTTGGGTGTAAACACCTGCACCTGTCGGCAGGTGGGAAGTTAGAGGGCAGTGAGGGCAGTGCTGAACGAAAATTGAAGTGCCAGAAATAACATAGTTTCCGACCTGCTATTTTTGTCGGGGAGGGGGGAAATTCTTTCTGCTTGACCTCATCCAGATGTGTACTAACTGGTGCCAGTTGATTGAAAGACATCGTACTTTGGGGTGAGCAGAGGTGGATGGGAAAAGAAAATCGTGCGTCATGTCACATTGGGTCCATAAAACACGATAGACTCGTAAGGTTTCATTATAAATTAAAGTTGCTGCTACCGATGTCAATGAACACAGGCATGAGAAAATACTTCATCGTAAGATGTTTGGAGGGGGGGGGGGAGAGATTCACTGCAATTAGCAAACAAACTTCTCGATATATGACAGCTGCAGCTCGAATTTTTTTAGGAGCTCCCAAATTTGTTCAATTGACACCTCCACACACCAGTAACTACCAAACTTTGTTTTGAACACGATTTACAGTATAACTTCTATAAACTTACAAAATGCCGTTGAACCTAACGCGCAGCTGGTTGAAAAGATTCTGTTTTAAAGTACAAATATTATGCTTTTGGGGTTTTGTTTTATTGCAGATTTGTTTTGTTTTGCTTGATGTATGTGTGGCTTGAATTTCGATATACTCAGTTTCAAGAAACAAGGCCTTGCCTTGACAAGCTTGACCGACTGATTTTTCTGGTACTCTTTTTGTGAATCCCACAACAAATTTCGTGTGATGAAAATAGCGTGGATATTTCTAAACTCGATACAAAAAGAAAATGTTAAAAGAAAACGCAACTAGCATTTCAAACAATATATCGGTGGAATTTCGATATACGCAGCTGCAAGAAACAAGGCCTTGCCTTGACAAGCTTGATCGACTGTGTTGTAATGTACAGGTTGACTCGATCCCACAGGTCCGTCAAGCGAGCCGGGTAGACCAGAAACTCTCGCCCCTCAGTGTTCAGGATAGTCTGCGCAGAACAGTACAACACTAAACACCTCGTGTCTCAAATATTGCAAAACGTGTCTATGTGCGTTCTCTGTAAGTCTCCCGCGCCACTCTGCTTCTGTTCCTTTCATGTGACATCAGTCAGGGGTAACAGGACGTCCACACGTCCATAGTATACTCTCCCAGTAATTTCTCACTAAACATGTCGTAAACATACTGTAAAAGATGCAGTCCGATTATGTCTTTTACACTATTTTTAGCAAATGGTGCGGTATGATAGCCTACCTGACCTGCAATCTGAGCTCTGCTTAGAGACGGCATCTGAGTTACGGCCACCTGAAATGTAAACCATCAATTCTTGATATAAATTGATATAATTTCATACGTTTTACGTTGAGTTTTTTTTAAACTTATAAATGAAGGTAACTGTTGTTTTTCATGATTTTTTTCTTTTTAGCTGTATTTCTATAATAAGGGTTTCATGTAAGCAGCCTTATTATGCCTGGATTGTCTGCAGAATAGATGTATGCAAGCTATGGACAAGAGACTTTAGGCTAATTAGATCCCCTTTTACCTAAAGTAGGAAAGCATTGCGCGTGCACACACACACACACAAGACGAAAATAGCCATGGGATGTCCACAAGAACGGTATCCGTGAGTGTGGGAAAGGAAATCATAATATTATTTTATATCTCAATAAAATTTCTTTACATAATAATAATACAAATAAAGGTTGTTATCGTCGCACAAAATGCCATTAAATTAAAACAGCAAATAGAAATCTATGTACACATAGGGTAATTTGTTCATGTGTAAATTGTTTGAATAATAATTATTTATTTTAAAATAATATCACTTTAAAAATTTGAAAGATCGATGTAGATGCATTCTTTGGAAATGGAGTTTTCAATTGATATGCAACACACCTATATTAACCACTGTAGAGTCGTTGAACTAATATCGAGTAATATTATTGGAAAGCACTCTTGAAAAAGGCAACTTCAGCAACTCAAATAAATGTTCTAGTCTGGTATGAAAATTCGACTCTGTGTTTTTGGGTCATCAGACTGGCATTTTGAGTTTTTCTTATTTTTCTGGTACAATTTTTGTGAATCACACAACATATTTCGTGTGATGAAAATAGCTTGGATATTTCTAAACTCGGTAAAAAAAGAAAATGTTAAAAGAAAACGCAACTAGGATTTCAAACAATATATCAGTAAGCTATGAGAATTCAGACCCGCAATTTAGATGAACACGTAGACAGCACCGAAAGTAGAAACTTAGAAATATCACAGAAGTATATATATATATTTTTTTTAGTTCAATTTGCTTTGCGTATCAAACGTAAATGCATTATTAGCGACGTTCCGGATCAGTTGGATGTCCACAAGAATGCACCAGTTTCCAGTCTAAGCTATATGCGTTTATGTCTGCAGTAAGCGCTTTGATGGGGTTTTCTTCTTATTTATAGGTTCACTGTTGTTCACTGGCAGGTAACAATACATTATACTTAAAAAGTATATGTAATAAACACTGAAAAGTAACACCTATATTTTGTCAGGTTGGTGGCTGTTGACATTTAGAAATGGAAACAAGTATTGAATCGTTTAAATATCGAAAGTAATTACATTGTAAGTGGCAATGTATTCCGGTCAATTTTGACTGTTCTCTGCAGTGATTAGGTATGACAGACAGGCAGGTGGTAAAACTACCATGAACATTTAAAAAATGGGCTTTTTTAACAATAATAAAAGCGATACATTCGTCCGACAACAGTGGACAAGAGACAAAATGCGCTGTACTCACTAATGCTGTCAAGAGTAAGTTCTCCATGCTCTGCTGCTGTTGCAGACACAATCAACGCTAGCATCTCCCAGCAACAATCCTGTTTGTGAAGCGAGAAGACTCACCAGTGTGGTGTCATCACTTTTGGTTGCAAGGTCTGCGGAAACTCGAGGCCAGCCCAGAGACAACTCACCGTGCTGTGACACCTGCATGACGGAGGGGTGGCCAGGTGCGTGACTCTGCTTCGGTTAGATGCCGTTGACAGATGGTGGTGGGTAGACCAGCTTTTGCTCTGTTTGCCAAGAGGATGTCAGGCGGTTGTTGTACAGCGCTCCGCGATTTCTCCTTAATTAAAAAAATACCAGCGGTCAGTTTCTGTTGCTGAGAGGTGTCAAGAAGCGCTGTATTTTTTTCTGACACCTATTAAGTAAACTTCCGCGCGAAGTGTGCATGAAATGTGTTCTCGCGCGTTACAAATCCACATTTATTTATTTATTTATTTATTTATTTATTTATTTATGCATAGTCTAAGTTATAAGAGGTGCTGGAAATGGCATACATCTGGTTGCAGACGGACATCTCCTTCATAAAGATATGTTTAAGTTGCTTTGATGAAATGTTTCAGTGTATGTCATGGTTTTGTCCAAGTACGAAGTGAGATCCGAACTTATAGATGTTTTACTTCGTACTAAAGATTCTATAATAATGATTAGATGATTTGATGGACTAAGAATTTTGTAACAAGGGACTGTGGGAATAAGTTCCCTAAGAAATTTTAACAGAATAAATGATTCTTTGATAAGATATCAAGAAAGAAGCGGTATTTAAGAAATACCAGGGACTGGGAAGTTCTGTGAGAAAGATTAAAGGGTAAATTGAGGATTTTCTCAGAACAAATTAAAGAAAATAATAGGTCCCTACCGAAAACAAATCACGAGAAATATGGCTTATATATATTAAAAAATCACAAGAGAATATGGCTTATATATAAAAAAATCCCAAAAGAATATGGTTTATATAAGAAAGAAGAAAGG
>SMGT01004180.1:63662-77916 GCA_004794575.1 Lanistes nyassanus | reverse complement strand
ACACCGTGATGGCAGAAGACACTTTTGTTAGCAGCGTCGCCTACAGTGGTCACTGCTAGTAGTAAAAGTAAAAAGTTGCTCATTATAAGTTGTGTCTCTAAATATAGCAGGCTCCCATAACAACGCCTAGCACAGTTATCCTGCTCTTGCCATACTAGAAAGGGAGAATTTCCGGCAAAAGAAAGGGCCACCATATTTGGGAATCGGAAATTCCTCAAACTAAGGGGACTCAGTCACTGCTGACAGATGTTTCCTGTCTTCACATAGATGTTCCCTGTCTTCGCAAATGTTTCCTGTCTTCGAGGAGACGTTTCTCGTCTTCACAGATGTGTTTCCTGTCTCCACAGAGAAAATCCCACAAAACACTGTGCTCTCCCTGTTTTGCACCAACAGAAATAATAGGATCTAACTGCCAGCCGTATAAAAGTTTTCTACATGTTCCTAGATGTCGTAACTGCATAAAATTAGACCATGAAAATATGTTGACTGTATAAATTTTGCATAAACGTTTGATTGCCTTGTGCATATCATAAACTACGAGTAACTTCATCATGTCTGCCTTCTGCGGAATAGTAGACCTGATTCCAGATGTTCGTCCTGTTCCGGTCTTGCACCAACATTCCAGGTATGCTTCGCCCCTAAAGTATTTCTAACCAACACCACGGACAGCAGTTTATGTAACATGTACATATAGAGAAAGAGGATTAACAAATAACTACAAACAACGAAATTTTACCTAACTTCCAGATAAGAACCTGGTGGTGGGGGGAGGGGCCTGTGAAAATGACAGACTTTTCCGGCATTTGTGTGTGTATGTGTGTGTGTGTGTGGACCTTTTCTTTAATCTTTAACCACCGTCATTCATTATAGTTTTACTGGACTTTGCCTTACCTCCATTGGTGGAATATAGTCACATGACCATAACTTAATCTCTTGGTATAAAAGAGTGGCACCAGGCGCTGCATTCACTAGTTCGGCCGCAAGGGGGTGGCGTTTTGCTCAGAAAGGTCACGCCCAAAAAAAATCACAAGGTCATACAAGACAGCTATTGTGACTTGGCCCGTGCAACGGGATCGTGCAAGATGGTTTACTGTCCGCTGTCACTGCTGGTGGCGCTCGTCATCACAGCTGCACGGATAGACGGCCAGAGTGAGTACTCTCCCCTGTTCCTTCCAGCTGAAACGCCGAAATAAGTGTCTCGAACTAGCCAGGGATTTCCATATGTCCGAAAAGCAGCTGCCTCCTCCTTCTTACAAGGTCGCTACAAGTGATTTCATTGGTCCATACTTCGGCTACATTAAACTCTGGGGAGGGGGGGGGTTAAAAACCCATCTTTTTATCTGATCCATATGGAATCTCAGGAAAAACTGTCGTCATTCAAACATATGGAACATATTAGAAAGTACTACTGTGGGCTAGCATACGGATTAATATTGGTGAAAACAAGCGATCGTAGCTGACGTTACATGCACGTCCATGTCAGTGAACAGGGTTCCCTGAAAAATAAGAATAACAGTAATTTGTTTTGCTAGAAGTTCCACTTGGCACAGTATCAGCCATCTTTCCCTGTAGGCATTAATTTGCTAGTGATAGATAATTCATGACCATTGTGACCTCTAGCGAAAAGAATGGTAACATGGGAAACATTTTCTATTATTATTTTCAAACGACAACCCCAACAATGTACTGGCAGCGCTAGACACAACCGTATGCTGACGTATGCAATCAAGGGAGCCTATCGTACCCATACACGTAGCAAAGAGAGAGTCGAAAGTAAGGAACGTGGCAGATCTTCAGAAGATCTGCCACGTTCCTTACTTTCGACTCTCTCTTTGCTACGTGTATGGGTACGATAGGCTCCCTTGATTGCATACGTCAGCATACGGTTGTGTCTAGCGCTGCCAGTACATTGTTGGGGTTGTCGTTTGACGATTTTATAGCGCTCTGTCCTCATTTGTTCTTGTTTGATATTATTATTTTCTTTTTTCAGGTTTTCAGTATATACCGAGTAAGTACCATACCTGCCATCTCTGCTTTTGTCTTTTTAGCATTAATTAGGGATACACTCACCTTGAAGCATAATGCCACACATATTTCCCACTAAATTATAATTATGTTGTTCACCTGTGACTACTTAAAAACTTAATATACAACATAAACAAAACTTTTCGAAAACAAGTCAGCTTTTCTTATTTTTGCTTTTAAGCTAATATTTGGACAATTGTTTAAACGGTCAGTTTAATAAAAGCTTTGAAAATAGATTAAAATTTTTCGCTGACATGATGAAGGTTAAGGTTGCAGACATTCGTGCAATGTTTACCGACGGAGTCATCAGCAAGTAATGCGGTGTTCTGTTTAAAACGCGTGTCTTCTGTGTAAACCTTGAACAACACATGGCAGCATGTCCTGCAAAGAGGAAACTCTCCAAGAGAAAAATTCCAAATCTTTGTTTGCCATTTCATCAGCGATCAGCAATGGCGCTGACGTTATCTTCGTGTTGGACGGCTCGGGACGAGTGACAAACCAGGACTGGTCTTACCTGCAGAACTGGCTGCGACAGCTCACCGAGTACTGGCAGCTGGGGCCCTCTGGCGTGCAGGTAGGTCTCGTTGTCATGCCCCACTGTCCCCCACCCCACCCCACTAGTATACCATGAATGTCTGCTGCTGCTTCACGTGGAACAGCTGAACGGTGAGATTTAGCGGAGAGGAAAAGCCAAAGATGTCGACATCAAAATCATCATCTGATTCGGTTTTTTTATGTTCTGTCCCATTTCGCAGGTTGGATTCTACACGTACGGTAATGGCGCCCACATGCAGTACACACTGCAGCAGGGGGCCAACTATCAACAAGTGGCGTCCAATATACAAAAGCTGCAGCTGTATGGGGGCGCTGCTAACGCAGGGGAGGCGATGCTGATGGCCTACCGGGACGGCTTCTCGGCCCAAAACGGCGGCCGGCAGGGGGTGCCCCACATTATCGTGAACGTGGGAGCCGGGCCGGCTGCTGACCCCGCCCTGTTCAAACAGGAAGTGAGTACCTCAGCAGCACGCGCGTCAACAGTCGTTGCGTATGCAGTACATTTGTACAAATGCTTTATTGCGCAGAGGCTATTTACGATAAACAGTAATGCACTCTGGATGTACAGTTTATGGTACATAAGTTATAGCTCCGACTTATGTTTGATGATCTGAAAAAGACAGACCTTACATGCAAATATTATTAATGGAGACGGACTAATACAGATAATTCTAACAGACACACAGTCTTCTGTAGCAACTTTTCTGCTTTCTAATTCCTTCTACATTTAGATACTATGATGATCTGGTAAGATTTCAGCCAGACATTCGAAGTCAAAATAATAAATAAAATAAAAAGATTCAATACCGGTGAAGAGAGATCTGGAAACAACGAGGAAATACGTGGAGACGGGAAAGAGCGCGCTATCTCTGGGAAGCAGCACGAGGATGGGGCAAGTCGTAAGCCAGGCGTGTCTTCTTTTGATGGGGCCTCCGTCTGTTTCAGGTGCAGGCAGCCAAGCAGCAGGGCGTCGCTGTGTACAATGTGGCCATCGGGCCAGAGGGCGCTCTCAGCACTTCCGACATGGCCGCCATGGCCAGCGAGCCCAGCACGCGCTATGTGTACACCTCCCAGAACTACGGCAACCTCCCCACCATCACTGAATCCCTGGCCACCCGTATTGCCGACGGTCAGTTGCACGGGGCGTCTTGGCACAGAATATTAAGTTAAAAGGTTTAGTTAGTCTTTTTAGAAGCTTAACTGACGTATCTTGCTACAGTTCTTCTGCATTACTCATACTAACTAGCGCTGTTAATCTTTCTGTAAACTTCTCCACCAACGTGTTTGAGAAATCTTAGACACAGTCAACGAAAGATGGACGAAATAGTAAACATGATAGCGACTAAGGTAAGCGTAAGTAAAATAATAATGTGTCGTGGGTATTTCAGAACTCCCATCCTCTGGAAGTCTCCCTGCAGCAACAGGAGGTCAGTACGGCAGGTTCCCAATACTTTATTTTTCGAGCCATTATCAGAAATGCCAGAACAATGGTTTCAGGTGCTTTCTTACCCTGATTTTGATGCTTTCATTCCATGCGCCCTGCTTCTATCTCCTCCATGGATCCGTTACTCTGCTACAGAATCCATATTTCTGCACTCACGTCTTCGCTATGAACCCTGTCTACCTGTTTGCACTGCACGCATCATGGTGTGATAGTATTCTAATATACCCTTTGATCTTTTCTCTTCTGTAGTCATCACACACGCACCCTACCTAACTAACGTGCACGCGTCGTGGTGTAGTTTTACTCGGGCTATATTGTGTTGTATTACAAGCCAGGACTGTCTATGTAAACGTTTCTATGACAACATGGCAGGCTGCCTGCAGCGAGCTGACGTGGCCTTCCTGCTGGACGGCTCATCCAGCGTGGGAGCAACGCACTTCGAGCGGCTGCTGAACTACGTCAAGACCTTCTCCAGCCAGCTGCCCGTCTCTCAGAGCGGAGTTCACGTGGGCGTCATGCAGTTCAGCAGCCTGCCCTCCACAGAGTTCGGCCTCAGCGTGTACACCAACAGGTAGGGAACGTAGACTGGGGTAAGCGGGCGCGATTTTGTTCTCCTCACCGCACGTGAAGCGAAAATGCAGAGGGCGAGCCGACCGTGCAGCTCTTAATGACCATCAGGGCAGATATGAACGCCCATCTGTTTCACCATGTCTAGGTACTTATTTAACTAACTTTATTCCCCATCTTAAAAACCCCAGTCATGACTGGGCCCCAAAAGCAACCCTGACTGTGTGAAGACTAGCGTGGTTATAAAGAAAGGGATTGCAGATCTTTTTTTTTTTTTTGAGCATCTGCCAAGTTCCTTTCTTTCGGCCCTCTCTTTGCTACGTGTTTGGGTACGGTAAGCTCCCTTGGGCACATGCGTCTGCATACGGTTATGTTGAGCGCTGCCAGTACTTCTTGTTGGAGTTATCAACCCTAAACGCGTGAATCGGGGCGAGATTAAACGAGAAAGTGCTGCGTATCGTAATGAATAGAAAAGACCCGTATGTCGAGTCCCCAGCTTAAGGTTCCTTCTCACGGTGTCACAGGGAGAGCCTGCTGAAGGCCATCGACAACATCCACTACCGGGGAGGTGGCACCAACACAGCCGCGGCCCTGGAGGCAGCGCGCACCCAGATGTTCTCGCAGGGCATGGGGGCCCGGGCGCAGGTACCCCGGGTGGCGGTGGTGGTCACGGACGGGCAGTCGTCGTCGATGGCGGAGACGGTGAAGCAGGCGGACGAGGCGCGCAAGGCCGGCATCAGCGTCATCGCCGTCGGCGTCGGCAGCAGCGTCAACACCGCCGAGCTTCGCGGCATCGCCGACAACCCGCAGGACGTCTTCACCATCAGCGACTACGACCAGCTGCCGACACTGAGCGCCACCATCCTGCAGCAGGCCTGCAGAGGTCAGGGGCGGTAATTCTCGCAGCAAAGGCGAGAGTTAGCTTTCCTCCCTTCTTGATTATTAGCCGTTCAGTGGATAGCTTCAGAACTCACAACCATCTCCTTTCCCCTTCTTCCTGCTTTTTAAATAATTAGACAGAAAATCAAAAGAGCGAAAGAAAAAAAAGCAAAGATACAAACAAAGGAAAAACAAAGAAAAAACAAACAAACTCACAACCAACCAACCAACCAACCAACCGTTGACAGGTTCGTTTTCCTCAGCAAACTGTCTTTTGACATTTTCAAATATTAAGAAAAGCTGACCCCGTTGCCCTACTTTCCTTTTCCGTTCTTGTTGTTACAGCGACCGCCACAGTTCCGCCGTTGTCTGCCACACTCAGTAGTGAGTAGCGCGCACCTTGCGGTTTGTCTTTGTCGTACAGTAGACTGGCTTGACACAATTCGTTACCATGTCACTAATTCGTAGTTAATGCACAAAGACACGCTAACACTTTTTTAAAATTTCTGGCATATTTTGAAAAATTAATGACAACAGTTCCATTATTTCCATATTACGCACTTACCCTTGTCACTGGGGCGACAGAAGTACGCTGGGAAGAACTCTGCGATATTTTGGTTCTAACAAATCGCCTAGTCGCCTACTTGAATGTGCTCCTGTGTTCCAGTGTTCATCTGTTCCAGTGTTCCTCTGCTCCTGTGTTTCTGCAATCCTCTGTTCGTGTACTGTTACAGCCTCTGTATATTATCCGTGCCAAGATAAAATGTGTTTTAGCGATCTTCTGTTCGCGTATTCTTTTAGCCTCCGTGCAGGATTCGTGCCAAGACAAGCTCTCCAACTGTGCCGCCTACTCGGCTGATGCCTGCACCTCGTACGCTGACTGGGCTAAAGAAAACTGTGCACGACACTGCAAGTTCTGTCAACGTGAGTAGTGACATGCGCGCGCGCCCACGCACGCATGCACTAACACACACCCAAACGCACCCACATCCACAAATGCACGGCAGCGCGCACACACAAACACATACATACAAATACATACACTCACGCACACACAAACATACAAAGACACACTCTCTCTCTCTCTCACACACACACACACACGCACGCACGCACGCACGCGCGCGCGCTCACAATCTTTCCGCGTACAGAAGGGACATCGACTTTAGCTGTTTCAGTATGACCATTGACGGATCGATAGTTGGGAAGGGATGGGAGAGAGGGTTCCTTATATGTTTGTTGCTTTTCTCGAAACAGTGTCCGCCATG
Source organism: Lanistes nyassanus (assembly GCA_004794575.1). Lineage (NCBI taxonomy): Eukaryota > Metazoa > Mollusca > Gastropoda > Architaenioglossa > Ampullariidae > Lanistes > Lanistes nyassanus. Next base: position 71,178 of record SMGT01004180.1, on the reverse strand, counting down.
TCAGACTTACTGACCTGCCTGGGTTACTGTTGTGATTTCTCGAGCCTCGCTCACAGCAACAACCAAACTCCAGTGCACACGTCTTAATGTCTCTCTGTCTGGTGCAGCCCTTATGCCCGACGTCCTGCCGACGTGCGTCGACAAACTGTCCAACTGTGGCGATTACGACATCTCGGTGTGCAGCGACCCTCAGTTCAAACCCTGGGCCACGGACAACTGCGCCTTATACTGTGGCCTCTGTGGCAAGTCTTTTTGTCTTCTGTCGTCACGCTTTGTAACATCTTGTCTTCTGTCGTCACGCTTTGTAACATCTTGTCTTCTGTCGTCACGCTTTGTAACATCTTGTCTTCTGTCGTCACGCTTTGTAACATCTAATCTTCCATCACTACGATTTGTAATATCATGTCTTCTGTCATCACTCTTTGTAACATCTAATCTTCCGTCACCACGATTTGTAACGTATAGTCTGTCGTCACGCTTTGTAACATTTAGTCTTCCGTCACCACGATTTGTAACGTATAGTCTTCTGTCATCACTCTTAGTAACATCTAATCTTCCGTCACCACGATTTGTAACGTATAGTCTTCTGTTGTCACGCTTTGTAACATCTAGTCTTCCGTCACCACAATTTGTAGCGTATAGTCTTCTGTCGTCACGCTTTGTAACATCTTATCTTCCATCACTACGATTTGTAATATGTCTTCTGTCATCACGCTTTGTAACATCTAATCTTCCGTCACCACCATTTGTAACGTATAGTCTTCTGTCGTCACGCTTTGTAACATCTTGTCTTCTATCGTCACGCTTTGTAACATCTTGTCTTCTGTCGTCACGCTTTGTAACATCTAATCTTCCATCACTACGATTTGTAATATCATGTCTTCTGTCATCACTCTTTGTAACATCTAATCTTCCGTCACCACGATTTGTAACGTATAGTCTGTCGTCACGCTTTGTAACATTTAGTCTTCCGTCACCACGATTTGTAACGTATAGTCTTCTGTCATCACTCTTAGTAACATCTAATCTTCCGTCACCACGATTTGTAACGTATAGTCTTCTGTTGTCACGCTTTGTAACATCTAGTCTTCCGTCACCACAATTTGTAGCGTATAGTCTTCTGTCGTCACGCTTTGTAACATCTAATCTTCCATCACTACGATTTGTAATATGTCTTCTGTCATCACGCTTTGTAACATCTAATCTTCCGTCACCACCATTTGTAACGTATAGTCTTCTGTCGTCACGCTTTATAACATCTAGTCTTCCGTCACCACAATTTGTAGCGTCTTCCGTAACCACCTTAGGTAACATCTTGTCTTCCGTCACCACCCTTTGTAACCAATTGTTTTCTGACACCTTGTAAAAAAAATCTTGTCTGTCATCCCACTCTCTTTTGTCGGCCATTTTTGGTTTAAGTCTTCTGCTGGAATGTGGCTGCATTTGTGTTAGAGAGAGAGAAAAAAAAATGTGTGTGCGTGGGTGTGTGTGTGTGTGTATTAGTGTGTGTACGCGCGCACTGCTTATGCGCATTTTTTCTGACTGTTTTTCTTGCATTTTCATCTGTTTTCTTGTCCACTCTTTTCAGGGTCTGACACATCTTCTAATGGATACTGTAAGTACTGATTGAATCTATCAGAAGTACTGCCTTTACTTAGTAAAAGGTTTTGTACTCCACAACTTCCATTGCCATCCCAAGAGGTCTCTCAAATATTGAGGCGCTACAAGGGCTACCTCACACCAGAAAGAAATATGTAGTTGTATTCGATAATGTTTGTTCTGCCGTGCGGTAACCTCCACAGCGCCTCAGACAGCTGTAAATGCTAAGCGTGATATTCGAAGTTTATGACTATTAAGTACAGCATTAATTGTAATGACCTGATAACCATCTACTGCATTAACTGTAATGACCTGACATCCACTGAACAGCTTCTTGTGTTTTCTCAGGGAGTTCGTAACACAAAAAAACAATTGGAACCAAATCATCCTTTTCGGAAAAATGATGAGACTGTTAAGCGGTTGGACAAACGTTTCTGTGCAGATGGCCAGTGTTTTTACAAGGGCAAAACCTACAACACCGGAGAGATGTGGTACGACGGCTGTGACTACCAGTGCACCTGTGAGAACGGTCAGACAGGCCAGTACAGGTGCTACAACAGGTGAGTCACGGGTAAATCTGTACAAGAAGGTATTTCTGCTGCTCATAGGAAGTAAACACGCAAAGGGGGGAGAAGGAAAAGGAAGGGCGGGCAGCGGGGTAGAGGAGAGAGAATCTGAAGCTGTGGATGTGTGCATGCGTGCTGTTGACATATTAACCTATGTACACATTTAAAGGCTGCGTGTGATTAAATTGATAGGGCGTATGAGGGCAGGAAGAGAGAAGTGGAAGAAATATAGTTTTTGAAGACAAGTAGGCCTGAAATTGAAAGAGTGTACTCAGCATATCAAGCGATTCGTGCCGGCTGATCGTCCACCACACTGACATCTGTCTCAGGTGTCCGCTGTATCAGAACCTCCCCGCGCAGTGCACGCTGGTTAGGGCGCCTGGCGAATGCTGCCTGCAGCCTGCATGCAACTTCAACCCCACCATCTCCACAAGGATCACGTCAGGGCTTGGCAGAACCCCCAGTGGCATGAGTATGTCATCTTCATGGCATTGTCTCTCCGTAGTACAAATTTTTTCTTTCCTCTGTCATTACCAAAAGAAGTGTTCCATTATCCCTTCAATACTTACACCTAGAGCTATTCTGCGAATATACTATTGAGAAAATTCTGCCTGGTCAAAACGGAAAAATCAGAAGCGTCTACGTGACCAAGATAGGAGACAGGAGAGTGTACTTGACCAAGATGGGAGACTTAGGAGAGTGTATGTGACCAAGATAGGAGACTGAGGAAAGTGTACGTGACCAAGATAGGAGACTTAGGAGAGTGTACTTGACCAGGATAGAAAACAGGAAAGTGCACGTGACCAAGATAGGAGACAAGAAAGCGTACTTGACCAAGATAGGAGACTTAGGAGAGTGTATGTGACCAAGATAGGAGACTGAGGAAAGTGTACGTGACCAAGATAGGAGACAGGAGAGTGTACTTGACCAGGCCAGAAAACAGGAAAGTGCACGTGACCAAGATAGGAGACAGGAAAGCGTACGTGACCAAGATAGGAGACTTAGGAGAGTGTACTTGACCAGGATAGAAAACAGGAAAGTGCACGTGACCAAGATAGGAGACAAGAAAGCGTACGTGACCAAGATAGGAGACTTAGGAGAGTGTACTTGAACAGGATGGGAGACAGGAAAGTGTGCGTGACCAAGATAGGAGACTACCTAAGTTCAGCAGCGCGATGCCAGATGAGTGTGACGCACCACTTGTTGCACAGCACCGTTACTGTTTCGCAGATGTGTGCGAGTACCTGGGCAACCAGTACGTACAAGGAGAGAGCTGGGATGTCGGCTGTTCCTTGAAGTGCACTTGTCAGGATGCACAGACTGGCCAGATCCGATGTCAAGACTAGTATGTCATTCCCTGCCTGGCTACCAGGGCCCTCATTTCTTTTTCTGCCTCTCTCCCCTTTTATAACTCATATATGTGAATGTTTATTTATATATTGTGTGGATGGGGTGTACAGCTTCAGATAAGCACATCTAACGAGCGTGTATGGGATACACAATGGCCATATTATCCCTGTATAATGACGGTATTTTCCCTATATAATGACTGTATTTTACCTTTATCGTGACCGGTCCCTGTATAATGACTATATATTTCCTGTATAATGACTGTATTTTGTATTTTTTCCCCTGTATATTGACCGAAATGTCCCTGTATAATGAATGTATTGTCCCTGTATAATGACTTCATATTTCCTGTATAATGACTGTATTTTCTCTGTATCGTGACCGTATTGTCCCTGTATAATGATGCTGTGTGACAACCTTGACTTTCTGTGTTGATCCTGATGGTGTGTGTGATATGGCCCTGAGGTTGTGTGTGATGATCCTGATGTTGTGTGTGATGATCCTGATGTTGTGTGTGATGACCCTGATGTTGTGTGTGATGATCCTGATGTTGTGTGTGACAGTTGCCCGCAATACGGCCTGCTGCCCACTAACTGCCACCTGCAGCAGAAGATGGGTCAGTGCTGCTCAGAGCCCGTTTGCGAGTTCAACACGCAGGTTGGCAGCATCACAGGTCGCGGCATGACCAGCGGCGTCGGCGCAGGTGGGTCTACCTTCGCTTGTCTCCCCTTGTCTCCCCTTGTCTCCTCTTGCAGTCTTTCGTCCTCCTGCAGGTTGGCAAGCATTCACCTTTCTCATCCTCCCTCATCATGCTTATACTGTAGTCATACTGGGTCTGTGCTCGATCCTTGTCTTGTCTTGTCTTGTCTTGTCTTGTCTTGTCTTGTCTTGTCTTGTCTTGTCTTGTCTTTTTGTCGTGTTGTATGTCGTGCTGTGTAATGTTGTGCTGCACAACACCGTATGGTCAAGCAGCCATTCACAAAAACTTTCTGTTTCCACATTCGTACTGTGTTTACAGTCGCTCATCCCACCGACCCTCTGCCATGTGTGGACGTGTTGCCCAACTGCCCTCAGTACACAACTTCCGCCTGCAAGGACCCATACATCCCCTGGGCCCGAGACAACTGCCGCGCCTTCTGCAACCTGTGCTGTAAGTCTGTGTAGTCTGTGTAGTAGGTCTGTGTAGTACGTCTGTGCAGTCTGTGTAGTAACTCTGTGTAGTGTGTGTAGTAAGTGTCTGTGTAATCTGGATTTTGTATCTGATGCCCAGGAACTAGAGGTAAAAGATTGAATCAGTCAAGTAAAGTCCGTGCTACAAAGTATGCAACATGGGTAGGAAATGTTTGTAAGTGCTATGTGATGCAAAAACTATATTTCTGTTACAGCGACGGGCCGAGCCGTTTCAACTCCACACGGTAAGTGAGCTAACGGTCTGACGGGCAAGTCTCGCTTCCTCCTGGCCCTGCTTGTGGCACTTGCAATATTTTAATGTATCATTTCTAGTTGCTTAGCATGTTTTAATTTCTTCCTGCTTGAGGACGCGTATTTGTGCGTGCGTGTGTAAAAGAGACAGAGAAAGAGCGAGTCAGTAGGTCTGTCTGTGAGTTAGTAGTCACAGGAGTTTGGGCTGGTTTGTCTGTTAGTGATCCCAAGGCTGGTTTGTCTGTGAATGCGCGAGTCCAAAACCGGTTTGTCTGTCTGAGTAGTCCCAAAGCTGGTTTTTCTGTGAGTGATCCCAAAGCTAGTCAGTCTGAATGCCAAGGCTAGTTTGTCTGAATGCGTGAGTCCAAGACTAGTTAGTCTGAATGCGTGTCCAAGACTGGTTTGTCTGAATGTGTGAGTCCAAGACTGGTTAGTCTGAATGCGTGTCCAAGACTGGTTTGTCTGAATGCGTGAGTCCAAGACTAGTTTGTCTGAATGTGTGAGTCCAAGACTGGTTAGTCTGAATGCGTGTCCAGTACTGGTTTGTCTGAATCCGTGAGTCCAAGACTGGTTTGTCTGAATGTGTGAGTCCAAGACTGGTTTGTCTGAGGACGTATGGGGGCGTGCGCATACGTGTGTGTGCATCGCCATGCATGAATGCATTCGCGTGTGTGTACTTCCATCTTTTCACTCGTGATCCTTTCGCCTGAATTCACTTCTCTCTGTTCATTTTAAATTCTTCCTAACGCACGCAGACTAAACCTTAATGCCTCAGCGATTTCTGCCTTTCGATAGACAACTGCACATACGACGGCAAAATTTACAAACAGGACGACACCTGGCTCATCGGCTGTGACCAGCAGTGCGTGTGTGAGGACGCAGTCTACGGCTATTATCGTTGCTATAACAAGTAGGTACATTTGTCTGTCCATCCGTCCCTCCGTCCCTCCGTCCCTAAGTCTGCCTGTGAAATAAATAACGGCTTTACAAAGCTGGCAGAAATAAGTTCCACAAGAAGTTTCCTATTAACAGAGCTTCAAAAAAGTGTAAACCAATTAACGGTTTGGGACACGTAAAAAGAAATAACAGTCCTAGAACTGCCAGAGAGATTTTAAAAAATGGACAGTTAGACACGACGTGAGTTCTGACGTCAGGTGATGTGGTGCAGGTGTCCCCAATACACCAATGTACCTGCCGAGTGCACACGCACCCCAGCTGGTGACGGGTGCTGTGAGACCATCACGTGTCCAGCCACCAGCATCTTGTCTCCCTCCACCACCAACATCCTGTCGCTGGGCTCCGGCAACGGAATCATGCAGCCCAACCCCCTCTCACCCACCGGACAGCTGATCCAGGTTGTCCCCACCCTGCCACCTGGCGGGACAGTAGGCCCCAACACACAGGTGTCCGGGTACCAAGTGCCGCCAATTAGTAAGTATCCATTTTTGTTGGTTTTTTAAAAATAATTTTTAGACAAGAAAAGTGACTGCGGCTTGGGGTAATTAAGGAAACAACATAGAGAACTTGATCAAGCGAGACTTAGACAGGAAGGCAACGTTTCGAGGCATGACCCCTTCTTCAGGACGACACAAAGAAATAACAAATAACAACAAATAAAATGGGCGCTTAACTGACAGACGCGTCGCTTACAGCGGATAAGTCACTGACATGGTTCAGTGCGGTGCATATCTTAGCCTTATATCTAACTTCGAAGTGGGTTGTCACTGACTGAGGGGCTAGAACACAGAAAAAGATGAACGAGCAGGCAGAAAATGGTGAACGATAAACGATGAGTGGCCATAGCTGAGGGAAGATGTCTGGCCACAGAAGCAGCAAGGGAAGGACAACTCAGGAGTTTGCACTCTATTTCTTTCTTCGCTCACGCTCTATTCGTTTTCTCGCTGCTAACATGTTCACTCTTTTCCCTCAGATGGTTGTCTTTTCAACGGAAAGGTGTACGTTCAAGGCCAGAGGTGGGACGACGGCTGTGTACAGGTGTGCGAGTGTACCAGCGCCTCACAGGGTCTCTACACGTGCTCTTCGAGGTAGAGTGGCGTTACAATTCCAGCACATGACGTTCACAGATACACCGAACTTGTAGAAGACCCTGGTCAAATGCACTTAAGTATTTCCTGCTTCTAGGAACTGTTTCCTCATGTGTATCGAGTCTTGTCTGTGCTTCCTCAGATGTATTGAGTGTTGTATGTGTGTTTCCTCAGATGCACTGAGTCGTATGTGTGTTTCCTCAGATGTATTCAGTCGTGATTGTGTTTGCCCAGATGTATTGAGTCGTGATTGTGTTTCCGCGGATGCATGGAGTCCGGATTGTGTTTCCGCGGATGCATGGAATCTTGATTGTGTGTCCGCAGATGATGTATTGAGTCGTGACTGTGTTTCCTCAGATGATGTAATGAGCCGTGACTGTGTTCCCTCAGATGATGTATTGAGTCGTGACTGTGTTTCCTCAGATGATGTATTGAGCCGTGACTGTTTCCTCAGATGATGTATTGAGTCGTGACTGTGTTTCCTCAGATGATGTAATGAGCCGTGACTGTGTTTCCTCAGATGATGTATTGAGC
>SMGT01004180.1:50004-63124 GCA_004794575.1 Lanistes nyassanus | reverse complement strand
TCAGATGATGTAATGAGCCGTGACTGTGTTTCCTCAGATGATGTAATGAGCCGTGACTGTGTTTCCTCAGATGATGTATTGAGTCGTGACTGTGTTTCCTCAGATGCCCCACTTACCAGAACCTGCCTGTGGGCTGCACTCTGCAGCCAGACCAAGCCGACGCCTGTTGCCGGGTACCCGTGTGTCAGGCGGGTGTGCAGTCCGTGCCTATACCCGTGTACACCACCGGTTCCGTGTCCAGTGGTCAGGTCCGTCCGCCCAGCCTCTCTGAGCTTCTACCCACCACATCTACCCTGGTGGTTACACAGCAGTTCTCTCAGGGTGGAGGCAACACTCCCCCAGCCATGCCCACAGGACCAGTACCAACCGGCGGCATCGGTGAGTCCTAGAGTTTACGGTCCTTTTCACCCCCACCGCCACCACCACCACCACCACCACCAACAACAACAACAACACTAATTTGAAAGCTCGAAGGACGTTAGTCACTTCTGCCGGCACGCCTGCGGCCGACTGTCAAAAACACGATGCAATTTAATTTATATTCTTTATTTATGAAGAAAACTGTGAAGGTGGATTGTGCGTTTGTGCGGTCAGGCTACTGCGTTTACAAGAACCAGACATACCGTCAGTCCGAGCGCTGGGTGGACGGGTGTGACTACAACTGTCTTTGTGAGGACGCTTCCACGGGCTTCTGGCGCTGCGCAGACATGTAAGTCACGTGACTGTCCTAATGCTATTGGTTCGTTGTATGTCGCAAGAGAGAGTGCTGTCTTGGGTAGTTGTGCAAGCACGGTAACACTGGAGTCTATGCAGACCACAGTTTTAAATCTTGGTTTTAAACACTGAGGCGGAAGTCAAAGGTCATGGAACAATCCAGCAGGTGACTGCTGCTTACAGTGTAGCAATGTGGTAACAAAGCAACTGGGCCAAGCTAAATATTATACGACAGACAAAACCCCGAGAATGTTTCATCCCCGTATCTTTTCTATGCTTTATTCTATTTAACTGTTTGATGTTCTTTGTCCTCAAGAAGAGGTAATGCCGTGAAATTCTGGCTTTGTCAAAACATTCACCTTAGTCAAGTTACTTTCTGTGTTGCAATCACATGCTAAAGGTATTGCAAAGTCTATCTATGCAGCATTATCACTATAACGCTGGGTTTTAACTTACATTGGTAATACTGAATTCTTTACAGCTAGTACCCGGAGAACTAATGGTGATGGGGGTGGAAACTAACTACCTGGTCGTGTTTTAGTGATTTGGACGAAACAGAAACTAGCTTATACTACAAAGTTTCCGTGTACCTCAGTCAGCGTTTTAAGTTTGCCGACCATGACGAAAAGGGTATTATGTGTTCCACAGGTGTCTGAAGTACCCCCCAATGAATCAGTACTGCCAGCTGGTCAATGATCCTGACTCCCCCTGCTGCAAAAAGCCCTTCTGCGTAATCCCGGGGGTGCTGGGGGGTATCGTGGGCACAGGGTCCACAAGCGCCCCCATCGTTACCACCATGCCGTCCTTCATCAGCACCCCCACTGGGTCGCCCAAGCCCGGTGAGTGACAAGCCATCACCCTCAGCTAGTTCGCCTGGTAGCGTCATCCGCTTTTACCATCAGCCAGATCTATGCTACAACAGCTTCTCCAGACATATCAGGGCCCTGAAAACCTTTTCAGTTTTTTATATACCAAAGCTGGAGCCAGATGTAGGGAGACAAGAATTTAGTTTCTAAAAACAGACCAATTCCAGCGTGCACCAACTAGAAAATCGAAAAAGAAAAAGAGATAAGACACCAAGATTAGAAAGCTAAAAATATCGCAGCATTCGTTTTTAGAAATAAAGTATATGTTGCTCACTGAATAACAGCAAATAATAATATATGTTCACAAGTGACGTTTTCTGTTTGCCCGGTTTTCTCAACCAGCTATGTGCGTGTACAAGGGCACGGAGTACGGTCAAGGTCAGCAGTGGTTTGATGGCTGCGATTCCAAGTGCGTCTGTTATGAGGCGGTGTCCAACCTGTACACCTGTAGCCAGAGGTGAGCACGTCACAAGAGTCGGCTTCTCGAATTCGACATGTAGTCGTGTCGCGTCCGGCTGGGAGGCCTGGCAGGGGATGTAAATGGTAGCACGGAATATGCGTTTCGCTAGTTGACTCCTACTGATGTCGTGTGACATTTGCTGTGCCCATCCCACCACTTGCTGCAGGCTGTGGGACTGCCTGGAGCTGTCATAAAACCAGGTTATACCCGACCCACTGCTGATGAGATACGAAACATTACTGATTTAGCCCTCAGAATGTCTAAAAATTGTGATTTTAATTCAAGGCTATATTCCAAAAGCCGTTAATGAACTGGGAAAATGACGTTTCTGTCCTTTCTGTCTACAGTAAAATACTAAAACCTATAACTGGGGTTCGTGTATAAGGGCAGTAAGTACTTGTAGTTAGTATGATACAGGCTCGCTTCAGCTGCAACAAAAAAAGAAAGAAGACAAACTTGTCTGCCCACAGGTGCTCTACCTACTATGGTATTGACACTAACCGCTGCACCATGAAGCCTGACCCCAGTGACCCCGCCTGTTGTACCGTCCCCGTGTGCACCCCTCTGACTGAGGCGCCAGCCACCGGCCCAACTCCGGTACCATCTGTCCCAGGGGGTAGTTTTGAGGTTACCAACAACCCTGGCATAGGTGAGCTGTAACTTTTAGCGACCGACCGACCGACTGACCGACTGATTACCTAAACTCGTAAGATGAAGTCTTCATGTGGAACGTCTGCTGAGAAATGTGCTTTTCAAAGGAAACACGATAGGTCAAGATACCAGGTCAGGATTAAGATCGTAGAAAAATTTTATAGATCAAAAACCTTTATGTTTCAGAGAACTTCAAAAGGCATTAAACTTGTCCTCTTCAACAAGTGTTACATAAAAGAAAAATAAGAAGTGGGTACAACATAAACAGAACTGCAAGGGCGTCAGTGTTTAGATAAGACTGTAAATGTGCTGACTGTAAATGTGCTGACTGTAAATGTGCTGACTGTCGCCAGGTTATTGTGACTACAAGGGCGCACATTATAAACAGGGCGACGTCTGGCAAGATGGCTGTGACTACAAATGTGAATGTCTCGATGCCATCAAGGGACAATACCGCTGTAATGAGATGTGAGTCACGGGGGGAGGGTGTCAAGTTATTTTCTGGTGGTTGTGGTGGGGGGGGGGGAAGAGGGAGAGGAGAGATTTCTTCAAAAACTGCGCGTGTGTGCGTGCACGCGTGCGTGCGTGCGTGCATGCATGCGTGTGTGCGTGCATGCATGCGTGTGTGCGTGCGTGGGTGTGTGGGTGCGTGCGTGCGTGTGCGTATTTATGTGTACCTGACTTTAAAATACCTGACAAAAATTCGCAAGCTACAAGTCTGGTTGGTTGGTTGGTTGCAGATGCCCACGTTTCCCCGAGCTTCCGCCCGAGTGCAGACTGGTGCCAGACTTTGCTGAGCCGTGCTGCGAGAAGCCCACCTGCAATTTCCTAGGTACCGCTGGCGATATTAACGGACAGGCCAACATCCGGACCCCTGCCCCCAACCTAACCCCTGCACCTGGAGGCAAGACACGTAAGTACAGAAAGCAGGCTCTCGCTTTGGCTGTAGCTACGTCAAAACTTCTCTCATTCTTGAAGCATATCTTTCTGTATTCAATATAATACGACTCGATATTCCAAAGATATTCATGTGCTGTACTCTCGTGCCATATCAGTCCACTAGAGGCGCTGTTGTGTTCTGTGAGAAGTTCTGTTTCTAAGGCAACCGAGACGTGATGAGGCATTAATTAAAGAGCCGTGTGGTTGTTACAACTGTGTGGTTGTTACAGCTGTGTGGTTGTTACAGCTGTGTGCGTGTTCCACAACGTTAACTACTACCAAGGACAGACATGGGATGACGGCTGCGACAGGAGCTGTCGTTGTGAGGAAGCTACACAGGGCATCTACGTCTGCAGCGACAGGTCAGTGGTCACAAGTGACGTCATATCAAGCGGCAGTGACTAGAGTTTCGCAGACTGACACCTGTGTCAAGAAAGGAAAGTCACAAATCTGCAGAAAGAGATGTGCTGAAAAGTCACTAGTGATCAGATTTGAAATGACAAGTTTGCAATAAGAGATCATTAAATGGCACGTTTGCAGTTACTGGTCAGAAAATGACCAATCTGCAACAAGAGGTCAAAGAATGATATGTTTACAATCGGAGGTCACAAGATGACAAAGCAAGCACTGTACTGACAGGTCTGAAAGATCTATAGAGACAGTTCAAGTGAGGGACAAGCTTGTCCATTTGATCATAAGCTGTTTTTCGATATTAGGTTTACATTTTTCTGCTTGTCTGTCTACCCACCATTCTGCGCAAAACGCAGTTCCAAAAACGAACATTACTATAAAAAAACAACACAAAAAGTACATCCGGAAAACAGTTAAAAATTTATAGAACACAAATTAACCAGACAACACAACTTTACCAAACATCTCGAACGCAGCGTCAGTTCTGAAGACAGTGTTTCTCGGTGATTGCGAACAGGTGTGCCAAGTACCCGGCCTTGCCCGCAGGGTGCGTGCTGGTGACTGACCCCAAAGACCAGTGCTGCAAGATCCCTCAGTGCAGCTTCACCCCAGGGTCTGGTCAGCTGACAGGTGTAGGCCCCACCCCCTACCCCACTGCCATCCCCGGGCAGATACAAGGGCAGCCCAACGTCGCCAATATAGGTACTGTTGCCAGAAACATCTGTAGCTATCCCAAAGATAAGGATTGCGTAACAAGACTACGCCTGTAGTTATTCCAAAAGATGGATACTCTTTACAGATATATAACTCTAATTATTCCCAGGGTAAGGACAGTCTAACAACACAATGCTTGTCGTAATCCACAAGAGAAATACTCCTGTTTGAAAGAAACAAATCTGTACTTTCCACCAAGATTAATGTTGTTATCTAATGAATTATGCTAAGCTACTATGCTACCCCTAGATAGCCACTGCTGTCTAAGAAAATCAAACCTGGGTTATCCCCAGAATAGGTACTGTCTGACGGGACAAAAGATGTAATTAACACAAAAATAGATCACGCTTTGTGACTAAATTGTAACCATGAGAGGTTATCCCCAAAACAGGACCACTGTTTGAAAGAACTAAGTCTGTAATTATCCATAGGATATACCCAGCGATCTTTAACAAAGCCATGCTGTTAGTTACCATTATGGTAATTACATCTGCCTGATGGAGTCAGGTGTATATAAAGTATCCCCAAGATAGACACTATTGCCGTGTGGAAGCAGGATTGTAGTCACTCTAACAATGTCTGTTGTGTCACAGGCGCCTACTTTGTGTCTAACTCAATGCATTGGGTTTATTCCTTGCTTGCACTGTGTGGTTTATCTGTGAGTGTGTCATGTTAATGTGTTAGGATACTGTGTGTACAACGGCGTGCGGTACGGCCAGGGAGAGGTGTGGACTGATGGCTGTGACTACAACTGTACGTGCAGGGATGCTACCATCGGCAAATATATCTGTGACGAAATGTAGGTTTGTGTACATTACGTCCCCCTGTCTTAAGAGGGTTGTTAGTATTCAACGATAAGGCTCCATTCATAGCTATATCGTAGGACCACCTTCTAATTCAACACGGCTTCTAGTCCATTCATCTGACATAACGGTGTCTAGCAGCAGAAACCATAGGAAATTAATGCTTTTGCAAAACAAGACTGATCGGTTATGTACCAATCCGCTGTGACACAATAGGGGTCCGTTATTTAATAATTTGATTTCAAAACTAAGCCGTCAGTGCGATCTACCTTTTGGCATAAGTGTTTGCTTACATAACATTTTGTGCATGATATTACAGAGGTATTACGCAATGTCTTAATACACACAGTTCACTGTACGACGACATGTCACGTAGTTCGCTCCCAGACGACATGACACACAGTTCACTGTCCGACGACATGTCACGTAGTTCGCTCCCAGACGACATGACACACAGTTCACTGTCCGACGACATGTCACGTAGTTCGCTCCAAGATGACATGACAGTTCGCTGTGGACCCAGGGATAGGTCTTTCAGCTATAGGCAGAGTATATTTCGATCAACCTTAACACACCACATGCGACATAGAAAATTAACTCCACGTGTCAGCTGGAAAACAACATAAAATGGTTTCTAAACAAAGTTGACCATGTCGAAGACATGCAGACAGATAATTATTTACTTTAACTATGGTTGAAATAAGAGGTCATTTGGTCGGTCGGTCGGTCGGTCGGTTGGTCGATTGATTGATTGATTGATTGATTGATTGATTGATTGATTGATTGATTGATTGATTGATTGATTGATTGATTGATTGATTGATTGATTGATTGTACTCCAAGATGCCCCAAGTTCCCGAGCTTGCCAGCCGAGTGCCGACTTGTCAGAGACCCCGCCAAGCCGTGCTGCAACAAGCCAGACTGCTCCTTCAACCCCATCTCGGGCTCCATCTCAGGGGCGGGTGCTACTGTCACTGCGGCTCCACCCACTGGTGTTGGAAGTGTGACGCAGAGGCCACCCGTCGGCTCAACCCCGTCGCCACTGCCCGGTAGGTGATTTGAAACTTTGAAACTTTGAAACTTTATTTACCATCTCTGGACCCCAGATGGGGTATGAGAGACAAAGGGGATAGGGGGACATGTAGGATAGGGTGAAGGAGAACAGAATTCAAAGAAATAAATAAACATAAAATAAGAATAAAACCCAAGACATGGTACATAGCATACAGTGATGACTGTACAATATTTCGCTTAACAGAATTCAAACAAATAAATAAACATAAAATAAGAAAAAAAACCAAGACATGGTACACAGCATACAGTGATGTCTGTACAATATTTCGCTTAACTATTGGCATTTCTCAGTTCTTTCGTTATAACAGCAATAAATTTCACTACATTTGTCAGTTTTTCTTGTTTTTAACATTAAACAGGATATCGAACTTTACAGAATTAGGGTGCTGATAAAAGAAAGGGCTTATGTATTTCTTACGATGTTCCAGGAAAAAAGGACAGCACAAAATATAATGGTATTCATCTCCAATATCGCTTGCGCATTTAACACATACACATTCATTTCTAGGAATTCCTTCAAATCTATTGACATTAACTGTTAAGTTGTTATTAATAGTTTTAAATTTAGCGAAATGGACAACCAAGCTTTCAGGAAGTAAGGTCAAATAATTTTCAGTACAAAACTTATTTTTAAACATTCTATAATTCCAATATATTTCATTATTTGTAAGTCGGTACACTTCAAGCGGTCAGCTTACGTACACCGTCCAAAGGCCCCATCAAACACAAATAATTGCTCGTATTAACCGAGAGAATAACAATATACTGTCATCAGGAAAAGGCACAGGTTGTTGCGTGGCCGTGAAAGCGTGTTTAAAACATAAAACATCAGTGGCCATCGGTCGAGCGACACATTGCCGCTCTATTACGGTATACTAACGTTTCATTCGCGATTAGTAATAAAAATGTTACTAACTGTAGTGCAGTGTACAGCTTATGTAGACTTCAATGTACATTTACGACACTGTGATAATTGTGAGGACGTGCGCGTACACCGCAGTGTAAGCGGACTGAAGTCCTGCACCGCGCTGAAAACTGTATGTGGGATTGCAGTGTGCCTGTACCGCAGCGTAAGTTTGTGCAGATTTGAGTGGATATGTACTGTACTGTAAACCTGATGTGAGGTTGCAGTGTGCGTGCACCCCAACGTAAGCTTTGTGCTGATTTGAGTGCATATGTACTGAACTGTAAGCCTTATGTGGGATTGCAGTGTGCGTGTACCGCAATGTGCCTTATGGCCAGGGCCAAACGTGGTACGATGGGTGCAACTACCAGTGCGTGTGTGAGAATGCCGTGCAGGGCGTGTACAGGTGCAACGACAGGTAAGAAACTGAGACTCTTTGGTGTATGATAAAGCCTGTGGGTCACAGCTCTCCCTCCTGCTAGACAGTCACCGGGCACATGTATAACCGACCCCACAGGACGAAAAGTCTAACCAGTAGTTTTGCTTCCCGCCAACACAGGTGTCCGTCATACCCGGCCCCTACCGGCGTGAAATGCACCATGAAGGCTGACCCCAAGGACCCCATGTGCTGCCTCATCCCAGAGTGCGAAACTCCCTCGCCAACCCCCATCTCTCCCAACGGTCCCTACATAGTTCCAACAATCGCCCCACAGGTAAGTATTCCTCCTCTTTATTAGTGCCTGACTTAACTGAGATCCGTTTGGGCTTCTTTGGGGCTTCTTTTGGATGTCTTTTAGGGTTCTTTTGGACGTCTTTTAGGGTTCTTTCGGGCGTCTTTTAGGGTTCTTTTGAGCATCTTTTAGGGTTTTTCTGGGCATCTTTTAGGGTTCTTTCGGGCGTCTTTTAGGGTTCCTTGGAGCATCTTTTAGGGTTCTTTCGGGCGTCTTTTAGGGTTATTTTAGACCTGTAGATGTGCAGCTTATACAAGAGCTACCAACCTTTAGAAATGTTGCAGGAGTTTTTTTTTTTTAAAGTAGACCGTGTCTTCGTGTTATTGCATTTCCTAAACTCTCCTGTCGACGGACCAGCACAGGAGCATGATGACATTCTGCCAGCACTCTCCTGACGCTAACGGCGTCGTGCAGAAGTTTCTGTCAGATCAGTAGCCGGACAGACAGTTGATATTCCCGGGTGTAACTGGACAGACAGCTGATATTCCCGGGTGCAACCGGACAGACAGTTGATATTCCCGGGTGTAACTGGACAGACAACTGATATTCCCGGGTGTAACTGGACAGACAGCTGATATTCCCGGGTGTAACTGGACAGACAGTTGATATTCCCGGGTGTATGTTGTGCAGGGTGTCATCACTGGTGGAAGCGTTAACCCCACCCCCGGACCCAACGTCAGACCAGACGGCTCCACAGTTCAGCCACCAGTAGGAACCACACAGACTCCAGTGCCCAGAAGTTGGTGTCCCTCCTCTTTGTATAGATTCACAGACTGACATCAGTTAATTCAGGAAAGCGTGAAGCTAGAATAAAGGGAAAACAAATTATCGAGACTTTACACCAGCCGGTTCGCATCTACGCATGTACGAGATTTTACATTCATTTCTGCCTCCTCGGTAGAGGCTGTAGCATGTTGCCGTGAAGCCTGCAATGCTAAATCACCTTCCGAATAAGCTAGAAAGAACCACACCCCTAACTCTCCCCTAACCACCACCCCCACAACGAACAACCGGGATTCGAATACTAATGTTTAATTCCTAAAACACACTCTTTAACCATCCAGCTACAGAGCATTTCGGCGGATTCTGTTCATTCTGACTATAAGAAGCTTCGGAGCCGAGACGTCACAGCTGCAGCTTCTTACAGCTGGAATGAACACAACCTGCCGATGTGGTCCGCAGCGGAGTAGTTAAAGCGTTGAGTCATTGACTGAAGATACAGCGTTCGATTTTGCATTTCCAGTGTTCAACTTTCGATTTTTTCCTTTCGTTTTTTTCCCGAAGTTTAGGTGAATGTTGTCAGTAGGTGATTAAGCATTGCAGGCTGCACAATAACATGCTACAGCCCCTGTTCAGAAGGCAAAAATGAATGCAATATCTCGTATGCAGATAGATAGATAGATAGATAGATAGATAGATAGATAGATAGATAGATAGATAGATAGATAGATAGATAGATAGATAGATAGAGGTACAGGTGTGTACTCTGTGTTCGCCAGACGTGTGCGTGTACAAAGGCCTAGAGTACAGACAGGACCAGAAGTGGCAGGATGCCTGTGATTACAACTGCGAGTGTGTGGATGCCCCTAACGGCCAGTACCGGTGTACTGAAATGTAAGTGCCTTTGATGTTTCGAAGGTATTTAGATTCTTCACAGGCAAACGATTGATTTCTCTAAATTTAACAAAACATGGATGTTTTTCAAATGCTAGAGTCTTTACAAAAACGGTTATTCTTGTGACTACATAGCAGTACGAAAGCCCTTGTTCTTGAGACGTTTCAATATTTAGAAAATATGTGTTTTCTTACCAGAATAATTGGGAAAAACACAATGTTTTCGTCTCCTACAAATACTTACAAAGTCTCACGGTCGCATCAGAGACTTAAAAAAAAACTTCCGTTCTTCAGAAAAGACTATTTCTGTTCTTGTGACATCAGAGTATTTTACAAATCCGCTGTTCATGTGATCTCGGAGTATTTCATACATCTTGTGAGGTTGGAGTATTTCACAAATCCGGTGTTCTTGTAAGGCTAGAGTATTTCAAATATCCCCTATTCTTGTAAAGTTAGAGTATTTGAAATATCCCCTATTCTTGTGACGTCAGAGTAATTGAAATATCCCGTGTCCTTGTGACGCCAGGTGCCCACGCTATCAAGCCGTCCCGAGCGGATGCTACATGGTGCGCGATGTCTATAATCCGTGCTGCCAGACTCCCGTCTGCCCCTTCCCTCCCACCCTCCCTCCCACCCAGACGCCTGTGCCCGAGGTGACGCCAGTGCCTCCCACTGCACCCGGAGGACAGACTCTGCGACCTCCGACCGTGATCACACGTGAGTCAGACCTTCTGTTTCTTGCTTTTGTCAGCGGCGCTCGTCACAAAGTGTGTAGACATGCTGGCTGGATAAGGGGGTGGCCTGGTTTCAAACTAGATTTCATTACGGGTCAAACTGCGCTCGCTTTAAACAACAGCTCCACTATGATCGTACTAATTGAAAACAACAGCTCCAATATAATCGTGCTCATTAAAAAAACAGCTCCACTACAGTTGTGCTCACCTTAAACAACAGCTCCACTATAATCGTACTCATTGAAAACAACAGCTCCAATATAATCGTGCTCATTAAAAAACAGCTCCACTACAGTTGTGCTCGCCTTAAACAACAGCTCCTCTATAATCGAACTCATTGAAAACAACAGCTCCAATATAAGCGTGATCATTAAAAAAACCAGCTCCACTACAGTTGTGCTCACCTTAAACAACAGCTCCACTAAAATTGTGTTCCATTTTTTTAAAAAAACAGCGCTACTAAAATAGTTCTCACTTTAAACCACAACTCCTGAAATTGTCAGCTGGACACATCTCAGGATCCACTCTGTTCGCTGTGTGCGCTGTCAGACGGCTCTCTTAACACCACACCTGTGCTATTTGCTGACAGCGGCGCCAAGGAACGTGTGCGTGTACAACGGTGTGCCCTACAGCCAGGGACAGACCTGGAACGACGGCTGTGACCTGATTTGTCGGTGCGAGAACTCCAACCTCAACATCTACAGATGCAACCAGCGGTGAGTGTCGCATCCTTGTTTCACACGGTCCCTGCCAGCCTGACAGGATATGTCTTGGCCCAATACTGGGAAAAAAAACTTAATGGTAAAAGAAAGGCTACCGTTAGAAAAATGAATAACTTAAGACGGTGCGCGGCTTCAGAAACAGATATCGCAAGTATGTAGATATCGGCAAAAATTATTATAATATCACCGTGATATCTGTACATCACCGTTTCCTGGGGTCAGGTGTGCGCGGTACGACCTACAGCCTGGGTGTACTATGGTAACCGACCCAAGCGACTCTTGCTGCCTTGTGCCCTCTTGTCAGCCATCACTGCCCCCAACTCTGTCTCCCAACCTCAACCCCGGGGGTCAGGCAACTTCCAGCCCCACGGGCGTGCCTGTTCCAACGGCCATCCCTGGCGTGGTGGTCGGCAACTCCGTGGGAAAGCCCACTGTCAACAACCCTGGCAACGAGAGTGAGTGAAGTCTGTCGTCTTTGTCCCACAATACGCTTCGCTTTGCTGTGCTTATTCGTACGGCAACGTGCCCGCTCTACTGTACAGTATGGCAAGGTGCACTGTGTTCTACTGTGCAGTATGACAACGTGCCTTTTGTTTTACTGTACAGTATGGCAAGGTGCACTTTGTTCTACTGTACAGTATGGCAAGGTGCACTTTGTTCTACTGTACAGTATGACAACGTGTCTTCTGTTTTACTGTACAGTATGGCAGCTTGCATCTTGTTCTACTGTACAGTACGGCAACTTGCACGTTGTTCAACTGTACAATATGGCAACGTGCACGTTCTACTTTACAGTATGGCAACAGGGGTGACTGCTGCTCACTACAGTCTTACTGTAATTATCACAAAGAGAGGGAGTCCTGTTCCAAAAGAGCAACTCTTAGCGTCTGTAGAAAAGTCTATCCGATGAGACTTGTTTTCATTGCAAGTACTTCTCTCTTCTCAGCTCTGGTCAACTTGAGCGGCTTAACCTTTAGTCTGAACAAAGTCGTTTCAAAAGACTTTTAAAAAAACCCAAACAGTAATAACATTGGTTTGAAGAGCACTTGAACCTGAATTTCCACCCCCATCCCGCCCAACTGTAAGGAACTCTTTCACCTGTGGCAGACATGTGTGTCTACGACGGCAAGGTCTACAAGACAGGTGAGACGTGGATAGACGGCTGTGACTACATGTGCAGGTGTGCAGACCAGACGACAGGCCGGTATGAGTGTCACCAAAGGTACGTGTGCTTATCTACAGTTGTTATGTACGCGTAATAATGTACATGTATGTGCATAAAGCGCGTGAAAGTATCATTAATATCATCACCCGGTATAAGAGTTGCAAGAGGTAGGGGCTGACCAGAAAGACACCCTGTCGGTCTGGGTTGCTGTCCCAGTGTGTCATAAACTGTCTGTCTAGGTTTGAACAGGTGTACAAGTCTATGGAAAGAAAACATTAAAACATTTCGGCAAATTTTGCTTAAATATACGACTGGTGGTTTGTTAAGTAAGTGTCGTTGGATAGGCTTCTCAGCCCACTGATGACGTCATTTTAACTTACCAGGTGCGCCCCCTACATAAACCTCCCGTCATACTGCACCATGGTCGCAGATCCGGCTGACTCGTGCTGCAAGCGTCCAGTCTGCACCAACCCCGTCGGCAGCACAGTGACGCCATACCCTAATCCCTTCTCCACCCCTGGTCCCATCCTTGTCACCACCCCCTCGCCGCTGACCAAAGGTGCGTGCGCCTGGTCACCTGACTGACTGACTGACTGACTGACTGACTGACTGACTGAC